>MUZC01000052.1:1377869-1400336 GCA_002072015.1 Radix auricularia | reverse complement strand
CCCCCCCCCCCCCCCAAAGTACTTCACACTTTATAACAAAATATATTTTTATTAACAAAATAAATACAAATTAATATAAAACACCGTGACGTCACACATGGTCGGACACCTCCCTCCCCCATGTCACAAACTGTCACACTTTCTTAAACCCCCTCCCCCTTCTGGTGCGTGACGTACTTTATGGACGGCCCTTTATTGCATATAGGGTTTTATAAGTTTTGGTTTCGAAATGCCCTTATTCGGATGCCGAAATGACAGGAATATTCGAACTTCAATTTGTTTCATAGGAAAGTTACTAAAACGTTGCAGGAATTTGAAACAAAATGACTGCAACTCTTCAGAAAGCATGAAACCATCAAGATCCTAACATTCGCAGACTGTGAGCTTTTCTCGAGATCCAAACAGCAATTTTATTGGTAAATTTTTGTAATTGATGAAATGTATAAAGAAATCTAAAAACGAGTCATGATACCTTAGTATTTGTTCAAAGCGACTGTCCGTCGACATGACTGCATATCAACAATCTGGTTAAAAGATCCGTGCTAAATTGTTCGTGTGCATCTACAAACCCTTCATCATCTCCTTCATATTTATCATGTTAATTTTTATTTTTCTTATTTAACTGGGTAAAATGGGTTTAACTTCTATATCTGTGAAAATTTATTTTGCAAAAGCTATTGCTGTTTTAAACCACCGTTTCAGTAAGATTTCAAAAAGTTTCTAGTATGTTCCATGCTGTCAACTGCAGTTGCTAGACCGACAACAATATTTTGTAGCTCTTTTAAAATGTAATTAAATCTGAACAATATTTCGTATCAAAAAGCATTCGAAACAATGTAATAGATGTTCTTAAGTCTTTAACACAACGACACTGCTTGACATCGAGATTTTGCTCTGTAACTTCGAAAACTGCATACTACATTTTGCCTACTTGATATCGCACAACCATTATACTTTCCAACTGGCTTTCCTATCTTGTTTCACAAAGTGGTTTAACAGAAATATTTCGAAACATACTTGGAAAATAAAACCAATCGCTTTGTTGAAGCAGAGAATATATATAAAAAAGATTTGTTGAATTATACCAAAAAACGTCATTGCATAAGGACACGTTTTTGCCATAGCTCATATCAACAACTTGTGACTGTAACAGGTACAAGGGTAAAAAAAACCATATGATGTAATTTTAAAAGACGAACTTGTACACCTGACTAATGTTCCTTCATGTTCGCAACGTTGTCGTATCCTTTAACTGGGATATCAGAAACATCTGAGCCCACACTTTTCACTTTAAATATTAAGACTTTAAACAGTTGGTGGCCAGTAATTTATTCTACTTCTAGATAATGTTTAAAGTGCCCTGGATATAGTTCAGAATATCCACCTTCAGAGCTTACATTGTGAATTATGAATAACATTTGCTCATGGTGAATTTAGTAGGGTGCGCAATAAAGTATAGCTGAAAAGTATTGAGCAGATTTTTCTTTTACTACAATAATTTTTCTTACTCTATTTCCCTTCTGCGAAATGAGTTCGTTTTAAATTCGCTTTCCCAAATTAGTTATCATGAATTTCATCAGTTTTTATTCTTTATATATTTTCCTGCAAAACCAGATCAAATTTCGTGAGCAACGCAACGGGACCTAGAATGTTTCCATTGTGTGCCTGATGTAGTTTATCGACTCAACTACGATATTGTTCATCGAGAAATCGGACAATGGCTTTGGGACGTTAAAATACACTATGCCTACGAGCCTTTTTACTGTTTATTATTTTTTGGCTTGGCTTGTCCATTGTGATTTGTTTTGTTAACCTGTTTTCCGCTCAAACCATTCAGAAATATATGCCAGATGTCCCTTTCATTTCTTACACTGGCATTTTTACACTGACCATAGCAAATGAACACCTAAGAAGTGCTTTTTTATTTAAAATATTCTCTTGAATTCATAAATGCTTACTGAAACGCTCTAGGAAAAAATCTTGTTTGCATTTTGATTTAGGATGATTAAAATAATTTATTAAATAAATGAAGTTTAAAAAAAAAAAAATTATTTTATCCTGAAAAAAAAAGTTTTCGTAATACTGTTGTTATAAAAAGTATTAAGTTATTGTAAGTAAAATTGTAAAAGGTAGTAAAAATGTTTAGTCAAAGCGCAGGACCCAATGTGGTTGTCTCGTTCGCCTTGCCCTAAGGCCGGCCCTGGATACATTCTTTATATTCCGGGCTCCTTTCAGACTCACTCATACCCTATGAACTATTCAATTTAAAGGAATGTAATAGACAAGTTAGTGCAGTAGCACAGCTGGAAGCATGCCCCGGGTAGCAAAACCATGTTGTTTGCTTCTTAGATTGAATCTTTTTATAGAAATAAAATAAAAACCAAATAAAAAATTCATAAAATAAATAAATGACTTATCTTACAATATGTGAACGTTGCTACTACCAAAGCTTCAAACTCCATATTGAAAATATATTTTTCTGATATTAATGCCGCTGAACTGAAAAATCAAGAGGTTTAAGAAATTTGAGAGCATGACGCTGATCTGCTTAACTTAATCGTTTCTACAAATTTGACCGCCGATCCATTTGTAGAAAACGAAAATTAACGGACCCTATCAATTTAAAATATGAGCGAATCGATTGCTCCGATCGGCTTTTTGTTGGGGGTGGAGACTTCCTCTTTCTTGATTAGCTTATAACAATGAAAAACGTTTGATTAAAGTTAAATACAATAGAAGAAAATCCACGGAAAAGATTAATTTTAAAATGTAGGACCTATATTTAAATACCCGAAAGTTTCAAAAGGCCAGCGTCGTAGCAAGGGGGAGCAAGGAGGGAAAATGCCCTGGGCGGCAAAATCCTAGTCGTTAATTAGTATCTAACAACGTAAATTTTATAAGACAGTCAAGCTTTGTATCGAGCAAAAACGAAAGCCTAATAATAAATTACCGGTTATAAAAGAAATTATGGAACTATCCTACTGCATGTAAACACTTTAACTGCCAAAGCATCAAACTTCATTTTAAAAATAAATTCTTTTGATCTGAAAAACCAGATGCTGAAGTGGTATGAGAAAGTGACACGGATGTGTGGCAACTTAATTTATTTTAAAAATTTAAAATCTGCTCATGTTGTGAAAGCAAAACTTACAATACCCTATCGATTTGAAACATAAGCAAATCAAATGCTCCGAGCTGCACATAGTTAGGGAACGGTACATTGTTAGGGCGGCAATCTTTTGGGGCGGCAAATCCTTGTCGTTAATTAGCTTCTAAAAAATTAAAAACTGAAAAGGAAACAACAATAGAAGAGAAGCAAAGATAAAAAATTAAAAGAAATGAAGAAGCTATATTAAAATATATGAACATTTCTATTTTCAAAGCATCGAATTCCATCATTAATTTAAATTCTTCTGATTCAAAGCTACTGAGTCAACAAAATATTCTAGTACATGATATAGTTGATTAAAGTTTGATTTTTAACGTAAGGAAACTACTGGGAAAGAATTGCTGGCGTTCTTATCTGGTTTAAACTTCCTTCCAAAGCATCATAATTTTAACTTTAATGTCTTTTGTTTTGAAGAATCAACAAAAATAATGGAAAAAATGGCTTATTTAGTGAAATTAAAACTTGGTACCAGTAAATACGAAATTAGCCACTCATGAACAAGTGTTCAACATTGCCAAAGTCTTTTTTCCCCCAGTTGGAAGTAATCAGAAATTTGATTTTAAAAAAGAATATAATATTAATAGAGAACAGGACAGGGAGGACAATACTGTTGCAAATAAAGGCAGTATACTGGATCCGATATATCTTCTTGCAAAGTAAGTTCGAGCATTTCGAAAACATCGTGGGGGAAAAGGATAGGAAAAAAACTTGAAATCTGAAACTTAAACTCATTTCAGAGCAATTTTAGAAGATACAGATCGAGTAAAATCATCACATTCTTTGGAACAAAATACCAAATATTGTTCCATTTTGTTCGATAGCTCCTCATATATTTCATATGAGAATTAAACAGGTCCATTTGTTTAATAAGTAACGATTGAAACAAGCAGACGTTGCAGAATCTTTAAAAAGATGTCATAAAACAAAAGTGAAACTGCTTACGGTTAACGACATTTCTGAAATAATTTTAAATAAATGATGATCCTAAAATAATGGATTTTCAGGTTGTAAAGTGTATAAGTGTATAAGGGAAAATCAAAAACATAAAATATCAATGCCCAATATCCTTAAACAGCTCTTAAAACGCAATTTGTATACATGATACTCCAACTGAAACGAACTCTCAAACTATTATAGTACAGTAAGAGTTGTTGCGCATTCTTTTCCATGTCCATGAGCCGTTTTGAATATGAAATTGCTTCTACAATCAAATCATTAAACAGATTTTAGTATACAAAAATAAATATTAAGTATACCATGGAGCCATTTTGAGGCCACTTTGCCAGGGGCGGCAAATTTCTGGTCGTTAATTAGTTTATAACCAAATATTTTGTAAGAAAGTTGAGCTTTTTTTCTCGAAATAAAAGAAAAACCAAGTAAGAAATTAATAAGAGATATAAAACGGCTATCATATAGTAAGAGAACATTTCAACCGTCAAAAACGAAGTAGTGGTAGCTATATTGATTCTTAAAATTGACAGCAGCTCCTGTTGTAAAAGCAAAACTTACTATACATTAAACAAGAGCGCATCGAAAACTTGGAGCGGCACATTGTGTCTAAGGGGGGGGGGGGTGGTGGCTAATTCCTCGTTAATTAGCTTAAAAATTGAATAGCGTTGAGATACTATTTTATAAAATAAAATAAAAGCAAAGAAAATATCAAAGAAATATAGAAACTATATTAAATATGGAAACTATATTAAATACGTAAACGTTTCTGATGCCAGAACATTAAAGTCCCTTATAACTCTTAAGTCTTCGTATATAAATGTTAACGCAGTAAAAAAAAACATAGGGGTTGAATTAGTGTACGAATAAGACAATATGATTCTGGTATATATAACTGATTCCGGTTTAATTTTAACGAAATTAAAATACTGGAAAAATTGTTGGCGCACTTACGTTGTTTATTCTACCAAATCATTGGATTTTTAATGTCCTTTCATATGAAACAATCAACAAAATAATGAACAAAATTGCTTACTTAATGAAATTAAAAATTTGCACGCATATATACAAACGTAGCCAACCATGAACAAGTGCTCAACATTTCCAAAGTTTTTTAAAAATTAGAAATGATCAGAAATCGAATAAAAAATAATTTGACAAAGAACAACAATAAGTTGTAAAAGAAAACAAAACAAAGTGGAAGGGATTTTTTGTTAGAAATTTCGGCATTATTTAATCCTGGCAATATTAATTGTGTTTGTTTCGGTCACGGAGAGGACAATACTGTTTAAAATAAAAGGCAATAAATTGGAACCAATGTATTTGATAACCAAGTACGATCCAGCACTCCCAGAAGATCGTGTGAAAAAAAGTTTTTTTTTAAAAAGTGTCATCTAAAATTAAAACTGAACTCATAGTAATTTTTAAAGATGCAAAAGGCGAAAAATCATCTTTCTTTTAAGAACAAGATACCCAATATTGTTCCATTGTATTCGATAGCTCTTCATGCATTACAGATAATCACCAAACAAGTCCAGTTGTGGGCTATGTAACGATTGAATAAAGTAGACGTTTTAGAATTTTTCAAATATTTCATTGAAGTAAAAGTCAATCTGCTTACGACATTTCTGGAATAATTTTAATAAATGGAGATCTTTAAATAATGGATGATACTCCAGATGAAACGAATCATCTATTTTAGTAATCTAGAACATTGTTACGCATTCTTTTTCATGGCCATACAACCATTTGGAATAAATAAATACTTCTACAAGTAAGGCATTAAACTGACATCAGGATACAAAATACTAAATATACTATGGAGCCATTTTTAGATTATTTTGAAAGCTACAAAAAATTGACAGCGGCTGAAAAAAGGTTATCCGGCAAAAGACACAGGAACTTTGTTAGTCACAATGAAATCGTTTTATTTTCTAAGTTATGTCCAAGATGCCCAAAATTATTTACAAATCCATAGTGCTAGAAAAATACTAAGCAGAAGATGTTCATAGAGGAAATTAATCGAATACTTAAAGGATCCTTTGACATTTGATAAAATTTCACGTGGAGACCTCATTCTTTTAATAGAATCTTTAAGTCAAAGTAAGAGAGCAAATGTTTGGTGATCAAAATATGTATATGTGTTGTTGTTTTTTTTAAGTTGATAAAAAAGTTCTAATATACTTCATAAGATGAGATTACTGTGGAAAATCATGTGAGATTCCGGCAGGTAAGTAGAATTTAGAAAACAGATACCATTTTCGTACACCTGGCAATCTGCTGGACTTTGAAATCGTGCTTTCAAATTCGGGTGTCCAAATAACTATTTAAACCCCACGGGTACAAAAAAAGAATTAATGAATTCAAGACTAGTTGATGTATTAATGTTTATTAAGATATTAAAGCTGGAAGCTGTCTTGTAAAAATAATATAATTAATTTGAACATTGCTTAAAAATGCAAGGTTTTTAAAAATGTGTCTAAAATTAAGTTAATGAAAAATTAATTACGACCAATTAAGATTAGACCAGAATTGGCTAATCTTTTGCTATTTCAATTTTGGCTATTGAGCATGGCAAGGTTGAAAATATTGATGCAAGAAAGATTGTGCCATGAGGAGTAACAGAAAATCTTATTAAAGAGCTAAAGCTTTTTTTAAAAAAATCTCTAACAAATACATGTATGGTGTCAATGTATCGTTCGAATAACAACTATCTTTAAATTACAGCGTTAAAAATTTTGGTTATACCCGGGCGGCACATACCCACGCTACGCCGCTGTAAGCTATAGAAAAACTGACGAGGCAGAAAAAAGCTCAACACACGAACAGACGCAGGAACTTTGCTAATCACATCAAATCTTTTTTTATAATGTGGCCGTGTGCCCGCGCCCCAACTGCTCCCCCCTCACCACGCACCCTAACAAAGGGCCCTCTGTTAAATTAGGCAGAGATTTATGGGACTCGGTCGCCAGCACAATGTTGTGTTAAAGGCGCCTCGTTTCTGGGGTAGGTGAAAACTATCGGTCCTCGAAACAATGACCGGAAATAGTTTCCCCTCGAACAATGCCCCCCCCCATCTCATCAGCCCGGCAGAATGTATTTGGGTGTCGAAACGCATCGCTTGGCGCCTTGCTTTCGGCGTATAGTGACAACTATCAGTGCTCCCCCCTATCGCATCAGCCAATCACAATGTAGATGGGTGCGGAAACAATTAACGGTCCTCTAAGACAATGACCCATTATTACTAGGCCGGACTATATAAGGGAGGAGAAAGCTAGGTTGGAGAGAGAATCACCCAGAGAGTCACCGAGAATCACCCGGCACCTAGGTAGAATAGGGCATAGGCAGTAGAAGCACTGTATACTTTTTTTTACCTGCTAGCTAAATTACTGTGTCAACATATAGATAGATCAATAAATAAACAAGTATAGAAAGTATAGTTCTCACGACCTGCATTTCTTTTTAACCTGTTTGTTAATCGTCAAGTAGTTAACAAACCCAACCTTAGCCCACCAGTCGGCTACAATAAGTTATTTCAAAGAAACCAGATATTATTTACAAACGTGTAGTATTTAAAAATGCTTAGCAAAGGCTGCTCACAGAGCAACTAAAGGGACACTTAAAGGATGCTGTGACATTTAATAAAATTATAGGCTTTATTTAAATTAAATGTAATGGTCCAATCAAGCATGGGAGCAAATGTTTGGTGATCGAAGGCGAACATGTTTCTATGCTTGAAAATAAATAAGATCTTTATACACCAACTAATCTACTGTGCTTTGAAACTTTTCCTTCAAATTATAGTATTCAAAATATTCCAAATGACATTGGCATTGGAATATTTTAACTCCACGTGTTAAAAAAGAATGAATGAATGTAAGACCAGTTGATTTCTTAAAGTTTATTAAGATATTGATGCTCGAAGTTAACCTTTAAAATAATATTGTTAATTCGAACATTGCTTACAGCTTTCTAAGTAATGTATTGTTTTAAAATAAGTTTTCTACAATTAAGTTAATGAAAAATTAATTGCTATCAATATTGAATACAACAAAATTGTCTAATCTATAGCTCTTTTGGCTATTAAAAATGGCATGGCAGAAAATTTGAAACATGAAAGATATGGCCATGAGGAAAAACAAAACAAAAACGTAAATGTTATTATTTAAAAAAAAAACAAAAAAAAAAACTCTCTTTACATTATAGCGTCTACAAACTTTTCAGGGGGGGGGGGATTAGGGTTCACCCCGGGCGGCACATACCCACGCTACAACGATGCATAAAGCAAAAATTCAACATCTATTTTGTATCTAAAATATTCTGATACTAACGCTACCGAACTGAAAAACGAAGTTGGGCTGAAGTAGTATGATGAAAAAATGACACTGATGTGCTGGTTATTATAATTGTCACGGTCAGATGTTACGGTATGATCATGACTGGGCGTAAATGTAGCGAGAATGTGTAACAATGCGTGAACACGAGTTCACGTGGACAGTTCTGAACTCGGATCAATAGGGAGTGTGTGGTTAGAGATCATGAGAGAGGGAAAAGTAGTGGACAGTGTGTGTCAAGCAGTCAGAGTGAAGACTGGACGAGGTCCAGTAAGGTCAGGTCAGACAGAGGTGCGCTAACCTGTAAAGTTGGGAACTGAGAGCTGCAGGAAGACGGACTGAGGAGTACGGAAATGGTATCAACTGAAATCCAGTAGAAAGCTGTCAGCTATATTTTTCATACATATGTCGAACCTGATATTATTAAAGTTGCTTTGAACGAATCATGTGTTGACTGTTTCTACGTGCAGCGTGCAGTGATGTTTATATCTGTAGCAAAGGGTGAACCTAAATTCCCCCCCCCTAGACAGCGAGTCCGTCACAATAATTGATTCAAGTTTGTCAGCCGATCATCTTGTAGTATCCGTTGAATTCCAACAACAAACAGACACTGGCTTAATTAATATAAATAAATTGTCGGTACGCACACACGAACATTTACGATTGTTATAAGTGCAGTAAGATTGAGAGTGTCAAACTTATTAAAATAACCTGCTCCAAATTAGACACGGACCTTATACTAACAATAGAGATAAGAATGGAAACGTGAGAATGATTTCACCATTTAGTTAACTACTAGCAACAATTTGTTTGCGTATTTGAATGTCTTCTTCTCCAAAGTCCTAAGGTATCATTATTTTAATTGAATATCTTTTGATTAGTGATAAACAAAATTGTTTATAAAATGGAATTAAAAACTAGCTGAAAATAAATCCAAAAGTGGCCAATACTGAAAATGAACTCAAAGTTACCAAGATTTTGCAAATGGAAGAAATGAAAAATCTAATTGAAAAAGGGAATAGACTATGAAAAAGAACAATATATTGTTTATAAAGAACAAAGTGACAGAAGATCTTTTTTGGAATGTATGACATTACTAAATCCTGGTAAAATAGAATTAGGGTTTTCGCTGTGACTGACTGTTCACAGCGAAAACCCTAATTCTATTTTACCAGGATTTAGTAATGTCATACATTCCAAAAAAGATCTTCTGTCACTTTGTTCTTTATAAACAATATATTGTTCTTTTTCATAGTCTATTCCCTTTTTCAATTAGATTTTTCATTTCTTAGGAATATACCAGTGCAAATTAAAAAAAAAAAATATTCTGAAACTTCAATATTCTGATGCATCTGCTAGTAAATTAAAATCCAATAGGGTTCTTCATTTCTAAAACCGGAAAGCGTCATAGCTCATTTCGTAATGTTCTATTTTTATATTACATTTTAGCGGAACAATGTTTTGAGGCATAAATACAGTCAAATCACTATGTTCTCAAAATTGTTAGCTTAGTAAAATTACGAAATGGTTTTTTTATTTTACAAGTCCAATTAGCTGTCTTAAATTAACGAAGAATTAAAAATTAGCATCATTCTCAATATTCCTACATTTACGTATTGACTCGTATCTTTTATTAATTTTTGAAATGAATTTTGTCCTTAAAAAATATACATTTAGATAAAATATTTCTATTAATAGATTTCCGCCATATTATGAACACCCCTATGCTTCGAGAAAATCATGTACATAGAGGTACATTTTTTAAAAATAATAAAGTGTTAAAGAAAAAAAAAGCACTTTTACCACGTGAAATCATTTTTTGAGAGCCGTTGGAATGGAGACATCTTATTTAGCAATTTAACACAAAAATCAATTTAACAAAACAAACTTTTTAAATAGAAAAATCAATCTGAGTGAAATTATAAAACAAACGTTGAAACAGTTAATTAACTGAAACACGTCTGCCATAAATTGTTGTTATCTTTTTGACAAGAACTTTTTCAAACCACCCCTTCTCCTTCTTTTTCCAGCTGTTACGAGGTCCAGATGTCATGCGCAGAAACGCAACAGGTAAAAACAATTGTCACAGGTGTGCGTGTCTTACAGGTACGAAAAGTAGCGTTATTTTGTCCCTTTTAAGATTAGCTACAATTTTCTATAGTATCCAAATGTAAGGTGGTTAAAACTGAATTTAGTCTCAATCAATTCAATGGCCTAAAGTAGACGCGAATAATGAGGTATGGTGTAAAGTAATTGTTCAACCAAGATTACATTGTGTCCATCAGGTATCATAAGCTTTAAGGAGCTGGCTTAGATTTCGGACGGCAATGTCGCACATGTCTCAAAATTAGCCCATCCTCCAATTCATCTAGATAAACTGCCACTCTGAGGATAGCCCTACACTCAATCAATTTTCCATCTAAGGTTCCTGGTCCGTATGCAAAGTTGCACAGCATCCATTTTTTCCCCAATATTTTTACCTTATTTCCTGCGCGGTAATTCTAAACTGCTTTGCTATGTCGTTCAGATATCCGCGAAGTCACGCATCTTAAAGAAACATGACATTTTCCAACTGGCAATACACATTAAATTAAGGATTTTCAGGTTTACTTGTATTAGTTTTAATCTTCTTCCATTGATAAGACCGGTAGATAGGGTTTAAATCGTATATTTATAGAGTTTATATAAACGACAATATGAAAGCTGTGGCCTCAGGCCTATATTTATTAAAATCATTGATGCGTAACTTTGATAAGTAAAATTAAATAAATAGGAAAGCAAAGTATAAGAAATATGGATTAGTGCCTCAGGAAATAGCTATTTCTTGGTATTGAAAAATTTAATTAATCAAATATAATTAAAAAAACTAAATATTTAGGAGACAACCAACACTTTATAAACACGAAACAATATCGTTTTATTTAAGCACCCTAACAGTATTAAAATGTATATACATTTACATATTAAAATTATATCTATATTAGGCATTAAAAAACACACCACACACCCACAACTTTTAAGCACTAGGTTACCTTACCTGTAAAATTATTTGATTTGGGCCATCATTTTCGAAATAAAATTCACACACTAATTGTTATTACTAGAAATAGACCCGCGCTTCGTAGCCCGGGTGTACTGCCTCAAACGTTTTATTAGGTAGTTGGAAGTATGTCTACTTATTATAATCTAAATAAATTTTGTGCCACGCTTTCTCTTGAGAATACGACTTATTGTTGGTCAGAACACTACAAATGCAAAATTTAATCGTCTAATTCGGTGACAATTTTACGTAATAAAAAGAGCGCTATGAAGCTTAACAAACATATCAATGGTGTTGTAGTTTAATTTAAAAGCGTGAATAGAAAAATATCTTTAGGCAATAGATGCAACATATCGTATTGCATTCGGAATTTACACGTGTAGTCTTTAATACGGTGATATAATTAAAAAGAAAAATTCAAATGAATCAACAAAACAATCCCAAATTGAAATACAAAAATACCGTTTTGTTTTGAATTTAGCAATTTCACAAAAAAAAAAAAAAAAAAAAAAAAAAAAAAGTGGTTCTATTTACCAGTGAATATCAATATCTTAAATGTTGCAGTTTCACTAAAGGATGCAATTCTTTCCCGTTTTCCGATAAAAACTTTTTTTTTCTTTTTCTTTTTTTTAAAAAAAATAAATTCTATCACCAATGATTCACCAAGCCTACTTTTTTCTGTATTTGTTTCTGGATACTAGCTATATAATTTATTTGCATAGTAATTTAAAATTGATCTATTCCCTTTGTGAAACAAGAAAAAAAAATCTTTGTCTCGTGGACAGCAAGGAGTTGACATATTAAGTTCATATCGATGTAAAAATTCACATTAGTTATCTTATCTGTTCCAGACGCTCCTTCTATACAGAAGATTATTGCGTCCTACGCTTATCAATAGTTTGTGTTTAGTCCTGGATGCTTATTAGAGTTTTTATTTTGATAAAGTGTTGGCTTTTCTGGTTTCTTCAGGCAACCCATTTCACGCGCGAATTCCGGACGAAAGAACGAAAACTTGTATGTTGTTTTTTCTTAAGTACGAAATAAGAAAGCTTTTTTTTCTCCTTATCAGGTTCATGTGACTTGCGTTTGGTCTAGAGTCTAGATCTATCCATCAGTCCAGCCATCAATGATAAGATTATATTACTATAGCTAATATTAGAAAAAGAGATTTTAAAAAAAATCTATATCACTTTTCGTTCACTTTTGCTTAGCTTTATTGAGTAACGTCAAAGGCATGAGCCTGAAAATCTAAAGACTATTTATTCAAATTTGAAGTTCGAAATGGGTGAGAGATGACTGAGGCTTTTACTAGTATAGAAAAATAACTTTAAATGAAGAGAATCGAGAATACTTTTAAATATATAGTTTAAAGAAACATCAAATTCCATATTAACTTGCAACACACTTATTTTAAATTTGCGTATTTAAAAAAATTTATTCTATACATCAGAAAATAATTTTAAAATATTTTAAAAAAATCCTTAACTTAAGTATTACGGTATACTGTTGAGTTTTTGTTTTGTTTTGTGTGTGTGTGTGTGTGTGTGTGTGTGTGTGTGTGTGTATGTGTGTGTGTGTGTGTGTCAAGATTCAATTCTCTGCTTATAAAAGCATAAGGAACAATTGCATAAAACTGTTTTAAACAGTTTAAAAAAAAAAAAAAGGATTCAAAAGAATGGACATGCGATGTTCTATTATATATATAATTCACATTTTAAATACAGTCGAACCCACTTATATCGACCTCGGTTATCGCGTCAACCCTATTATATCGACGCTTTTAAAGTGGAACCGCCAAAATTTTCTCTTTGTCTAAGCATTTTCTCATCGGAGACTTTTTTTTAAAAGACCACAAGAAAGTTACTGAGGTCGCAGGTTTCCCTCCTATGAGATAATACATCTTCCAAATTTAGACCCAAAGAACTTTACCTAAGAATACGTTTTCATCAGCAAGATTACACTGTTTAGTACAAAATTTTCCACTCTATGCCCTGTTGAATAAATTTTATTAAATCAAGGGGGTCTTTTCCTCTGTTTTTCCAACGTAATGCCTCTTCTAGACCCAAAGAACATCACTAAAGAATATCTTTTTATTTTGTATTTATTATTTATAAGTAAACAAACAAATTGTATACATTAGTATTTAAACATATTTAATACATTTACTTTCCCAAGTTTCATAGTAGAAAAATCGTGTGTTATGCTACTAAAATTTCAAATTATTTGTAATATCTTGTTCTGTAGATAATATTGCAAAATTATATAGTCTTAAATCACTCATTTGTGAACAAAGATAACTTTAAAAAAAATCAATTTCAATTTGGTGTAAATTCTTTCACAACTAGCGACATTGATAGCAATTGTTAAAAAAATTATCAGCAAAATTTTAATGTTTGGTACACAATTCTCCACTGTAGGCCGTTGAATAACTTTTAATAGATCGGAGAGGGGGGGGGATTTTCCTCCGTTTTCCAACGTATTGCCTCTTCTTGTAGTGTAGGTACAGCCATAAAAACCTTGATCCTTTTTCTTTCATTAAGGTGCTGCTCTTTATCACTGTCAATAACTTTTAATGACATTCAAATTCTTCATTTAGTAGGTTACATGGTAAAATACAAGAATACACAATTAATCACAGCGTTCCTTTATTTCCTTTATAATTCCATCCATGGATAAAACATTTTTTGTTGCACTTTTTGTTCTAAAGATAGAACAACGTCTTGTGAATTTTACCCATTCACAATTTTCCTCCACATAATTCGATATCTCCAACTCTTCACAAATTGTTTTGGGTGATATACAAATGGTTTTGCAAAGAATTTAACTTTCATATGGCATTGATGAACATGTAACCCTTTTATTTTCAGGTACTTTTCAATATCATTAATTTAAAAAATTGAATATTTAAAAAAAAAAAAAAAAAAAAAAAGGGCTCCCATTTCTTGAGATGACATAGAAAAGAAAAAGACTGTATTGAATTTAATAAAATTCCAGAATTTGATCTCGTTTTTACTATTTTCATCTTAACAAGTTGATTTGCGCCAGACTTATTTCAATAGTGCTCTAATGTTCTATTATCCTGTATTTCCTCCCTTGCCTTTTTCTTTATAGATGAATTTATAATTTCGTTAACTTGTTTAATCATTCAGATAAGTTTTAAAAATATATATTATAGTATTAAAAATGTTTCCTTTCGTAATTTAAAAGTATGACTTTTCGGAATTATTTATGCCTCTTGTTGTGTTTATTAAAAGAGAAATTTGAATATTTTCACATTGTGTACTTTTTAGGAAAATCTACTTTAGAAATTATTACTTTTTTTTTTTTTTTTTTTTTTACAAATACACGTACTTTGATGAAAAACACTAAATATGTGTACCACTTTAATGCAATTAAAACAAAACAAAATTAATTTTAAACTACTAACCTTAGAATAAATGTTTTTTAAAAACTGAAACAGTAATATGATTTACTACTTGCAAGTTAAGCACAATATTTGAACCAGTAGGCCTACCAGGCAACTGATTGCAATTCAATATTCGCGTGTCGAGAATGTACGCCAAAACTGTCGAGGCGATATTAAAAAATTAATTCGGCCAAGCGGTAATGTGTTTTTCGCTTAGTTTTCTTTAAAAAGCGTAATCAGCGACGTATACCGCTTCATGTATTAAACAAATCTACACCCATTTTGTTTTAGCGATTTAACATTTCTGAACGGTTCTGCGTTAGTTATATCAGACAGCAGTGGCGTAGCTAGGGGGGGGGGCGGTGGGGGCGGCCCGCCCCGGGCGGCACGCGTTTTAAGGGCGGCACTTGTGGGCATTTGAAAAGTACTGCCATTTCCGAAAACCCCCTTTTTCTTTTGAAAAGGGAAAGCCCGGGTGAAAGAAAAATATTCGTACTATCGAGTCTTAATTAACGGATTCGTAAAACATTTGTTTGATTACATACTGGTACTTATTACTAACACATAATCGTTCAGTAATTAAAATCGCTCAAAAGCAGTATCGATTTGTTTGGAAAATTAAGCGGTATACGTCACAGACACCGCTTAGAAAAGAAAACAACACACTCACACATACACACTCAAAACAAAACACACCACCACTGGGTTGAATATACTATTAATATCGCCACGACATTTATTGCGTGGATTTTCGACATGCGCAGAATGATGCGTGAACAAGTACCTACACGGCATCGTGGTTCAAATTTTGTTGTTAAATTTCATTGAGTAATTATCTTGCTGTTTCAGTTGTCAGAAAAATATTCTAGGGTAAGTTGGTTTTTTTAAAATTATTTTTTTTATTGCATTAAAGTAGCACACATAATTTGTGTTTTTCATTAATAATATTTTACCTATCCAATTAAAGTAATGTTTAAATAATTTGAATACGTCTATTTTATAGAAAATTATTAAGGTTTTTGTCAAGACTATGAAAATATTTCATTTTTTAAGGTAACATAGTGGCCGTTTATAAATGACGTCACACGATTTTGTCCGATTTGTAACCATGCCCCTTCCCCACTCGTCACACTTTGTCATAAAAACTTAGAACCCCTCAGATATGATGTTACAACCCCCCCCCCCAAGCCTTATTTTCAAATTGAAAATAAGCAAGTTGTAAATTAATTATTTGTCATTTAAATACGTGTATAGTGTAATTCTAGACTAAAGTAGTGTAACTAAGTATGTCAATACTATTGAAAAAAGCTGTCCGGGTAACCGTCGAAATTTTCAAGTGGGTACGACGGATATCCGTTCCAAACATCGATCATTTTCGCGATCATGTCCACTATTCAAAACGCAATGCACCCTAGCAACCATCCATGCACCTCATTTTACAATGACTTGCCTCCCAACAGCACACTTTTGTTAACTTAAATGTACTTCAAACTTTTATTCCTTATGTTAATGCATTCGTCACACTCAAAAGAAAAGCGAATATTCAAGCACAATGTCAGCAACAATGACATATCGTCATGTCAGGTTATACGGCCCAGCAGCTTGATTGATATTTATTGTCTCTAGGTAGTGGTAGTAATCAATGTTCCCTCTAAAGTTCGTTGGTCAGTGTGAAAAACACTCCAAAAAACAAAACAAACTACAACTCGTGTGCAAATTTGCAAATCACCCATCTTTTATGCAATCTTTTACAAAATTTCCTGCGCGCCCCAGCGCAATCACGCAGCTCTAAAGGAAACATTGGTAGAGTTGGAGGGATTCAATGAACCATCAGTTAAAATGGAAAAAATATGATTTGGGAAAATTCAGATGACGTGTTTCTATCTCTAGAGCAAGAAGTACGACGAGAAATGTTTTTATCAATAGATATAATTATAAAAGAAAATAAAACAACGCGGTGATGAGTTACCTGTCCTTGCAAAAAAAAATATTTGTGTATAATACCATCTAGCCTACTTAATGAAGAATTTGAATATCAAATAAATTTCTTTATATCCATTGATAGAGAATTGTTCGAGATTAAAAAAGAAAGGATACAGGTTTTTATGGCAGTACAAGGGCCTGTCTTAGCTATTACGGGACCCTATGCAGCTTAGTATGCGAAATGGATTGCGAGTGCCCCAGTTTGGAGAGGGATAATGTATTAATAAGGAAATTAAGTGAAAATTAAGAGGTTGGGCCTATGAAAGCGCGGGGCCCTCTGCGACCGCATTGGTTGCAGGAGCCTAAGACCAGTCCTGGTTGTACCTACACTACAAGAAGAGACATTATGTTTTTAAAAAACGGGGAGGGGGGGCGGGGTGAATCCCCCCTTTTGATCTATTAAAATATATTCACCAGTAAATATTGGAAAATTCTTTACCCAAAATTATACTTTTGCTTAGAATGTTTTCAACAATTGCAATCAGTGTATCTAGTTGTAAAAGGAGCTTTTCCAACCTGAAGTTGATAAAAAAATTATATTCGCTCGACAATAAGTGAGTAAAGACTACAAAATGCAATAATTCCATAGATCAAGATATTACAAATAATTTATATTTTTTAACATAATACATGATTTTTCTACTATGAAAGTTGGATAAGTAAGTAAAGTTATAGATAATAAATTTTTATATACTGATGTTTACAATTTCATTTTTTATTTAAAAAATCATATATATCTATTTATAAACAAAAAGTAAAAGCATATTAATTGTTAATGTTTTTTGGGTGTAAAATTTGGAATATCTTTTGTTTCATTGTGGAGGGGGCGACCCTTATAACTTTCTTGTGGCCTTCAAAACAATTATTTTGTATTTTATATAATGTTTTAATTATAGGTAAATCATCTTATGTGGAATCTTTTTTTTACTGCTTACATAAATAGGGCATGCTATGGTAAAATTGTTCCTCACCTTTTACAATGTACTTTGTTTCCATTGCAATTTTTTATTCAAGTTTATGAATTTATAAAAACCATCATATGATTGACTTAAGAGGCCGTTCATAAATGACGTCACGTGATTTCGTCGGATTTTTCACTCCCTGCCCCCTCATCACACGGCGTCATGAAACGAAAACTTAGACCCCTTTCTCAATGTGACGTCACAAAGCCCCCCCCCCCCAATACAAGCGGTATTTTCTATGTGAAAACGAGGGTGTTTAAAAAAAAAATTTGTGTCATTTAAATATGTTTTTAGTGTAAGGCTGCACTCTAATAGCGTAACACGCGTGAAACCACGTAAAACTTCATTTTCGGCAATGATATATTTAAGTGGAACTTTTATTTAAAGTTGCGCGTTTTGAATGACGTAATATGTGTGTTGCCCCACCAAAAAAAAAAAAAGAAAAAAAAAGAACGATGCGTGACGTCATTTATGGGAGGCCCCTAAAAGGGCGGCATATTAAAGACCGCCCCGGGCGGCAAAAGCTCAAGCTACGCCACTGTCAGACAGCATGAAATCAAATAGATATTTTGCGAATCCGTTGATTACGACTCGAAAGTACGAATATTATTTTCCTCGTGGCTTTTCCCCTTTTGAAATAAATAAATAAATAAAATGGCTGCCCCTTTCAAATGTCTACAAATTCCGCCCTCTAACTGTGTATTGCCGGTGCCAACCGCACCCTCTGCATCCCCCCTCCAGCTACGCCACTGTCTAAAGTATAAAGTGACATCTAGTTATCATGAGGGAAGTTAAACGAAAAGTGCTCTTATGACATGAACGTTGCTCACATGACATGAACATTTATCACATGACATAGACATAACAGACGTGAGGTGAACAATCATAACATGAAATAGACAATGATCTAATGACACACCGGGATTACATGCCATGAACGGTATTAACAAGACATATAAAGCAAACACTTTGAAAACTGACAGTACTCTAATTTTTGGACCTAATTTCAGATGATGATTCTTCATATCGTTCGTAAGTAACAGCTTGGTGAGAATTTAGGTTCTGTCTATTACAAAATGTTGTTTTACAATTGGCTAAAACCTATATCTCCTACCGGAGCGTCGCGTCTCTTCCGATATTTTAGGGTTTGGGTTAGGTTTAGCTTTAGAATTTCGAAAAATTGATGATTTTTAGGGTTTGGGTTAGGTATAGCTTTAGAATTTCTGATAATTGAAGATTTTAGGGTTTGGATGGCCGCCGATAAGGTCGGCCCGGTCGGAGATATAGTTTTTAACCTTACAATTTGAACACAAGAATTTTAAAAATGTAGTAACTCTACTGGAGTGTTTTCGATATATTTGTAGTGAAAAGTTTATTTTAATATTTTATATGTAATCTCAACACTATCATCAACATCATCTGTTTCAGCTTGAAGCTAGAGATCTTTTCAGATGGTCAAAGGAGACAACTAAACATTTATTATTGATTCAAGCTTTAAGCGATTACTTCCCCCATTCGTAAATTTAGGCTACTTATTGTGAAATTTTATTTTAAAGATTGTTAAAATACCTTCATTTTTGCTCTGATATATTTATTTCAGGGCTGCGGAAATTAAAGATTAATTAATCGTGTAATATTATTATTAATTTAGACGTGCATACGTTTAAAAAAGGTTTTTCTTCCTTATTTCCTTCAGTGCAGGACAAATTTGCTGTGTTACGACTCACAATTTGGGTGTCATGGAATTAGCGCGACTAAATCGATATCGTGAAATAATGAATCACAACTTTATATATGCGTTATGACAATATATTTAATCGAAATCAATCGAGTAATTCCCCCCCCCCCCCATTTAATTAAATAAATATGTTTTAATCAGTACCAGCCCAAATTTATTTATGAAAATATTTGAGGCTTGATCTATACAATTGCCTAAATTAGTTAATTAAAATATTCACAGTTTGTCATTAATAATATAATATAACATAATATAATTAGGACTGGTAACGATTAATTTAAATTTAATCTTTTACTTTTTTAAAAATTAACGATTTATTTCATGGATTTGTCGTTGATTTCAATTAAAGCCAAAAATCTCAAGGGGAGTAACAAAAACAGGTAATTCACTTTTAAAAAAAAATTATTTATTGAGTAATTTCCCATGTCTCATAGATTTAGACAAATAACATTTAAACCTTTTAAAAAGTGATATGAACTATTGTACTATGTTCCTCTGCGATACAGATTCTGTGATCTGGACTATTATATTGTTTATTCATTAATTTTTAATAAATTGAAAAAATATAGCTATTTTATTAACTGTTAAAATTATGTTAATCGCAATTTAATCAATAAATTTTTTAATGATTAATAGATACATTAATCGTTAATTTCCGAAACCCTAATATAATATAATATAATATAATATGATATAATATAATATAATATAACTAGGCGATCCGCGTCGTAGCATACGCCGCTAATGATTTAGTGACCGGTGAAGACTTCCTGAAAAACACAGTTGTCCAAATGGGGTGGGTTTGGGCAAACGACTGTGGGTGAATTAAAAGAAGGAATTTTGGAGAGAGCAACATACAATTATGCATGACTAAAAACAGGTTTTGTAAGATACAGATATATCTTTTTGAACAATTTGCCCTGTAACAAACCAGCCGGAATCAAAGAGAACAATGTAACGGCAACGTGGTTCCGACGACTGAGAACACAGGAGCGATGAGGTACACACTGCTGGGGGTACACACAGTTGCGCATGCCTGGAGAGCGAAGGGGGGCGATTAAAGTATTAATTTTATGAAAGTAATTGTTGAGGAGAGTGTGTGATTACTTTACTGTCACTGAGCACAATGTAGAGCCCGAAGTTATTATGCCAGTGTCAAGAAACAAAGTTTACAGCCGTGTTGCGAAGTCATGTTCGAAAAGAAAGTGGGAAATAAACAGGCACAAACAAAAACATTTTTAAAAATTAAAAACGTAATGTCTTAGCTGGGACTTGCACCTATGACCTTCCGCGTATTAGGCATTAGGCGAATGTAATAACCCCTACACTACGAAATACATACATTCTGTTGCTCTAAACGAACAAAGTAATTGACCTCAATTGAACGCATTGTTGGTCTCGATGGCCCCCATCCTCTGCACTACCTTTTCTTGCCAGCTGATTGGTCGGTGAGGTTAGACAGCTTGATGTCCGGCATGATTGAACCATGAGGAGAATTATATATATAATATAATATAACATAATATAATAATAAGATATAATATAATATAATATAATGTAATGTAATGTAATTACACACTGGACTAAATACGCGTTCATGTTACAGAGCAAAACGTTTCTCAAGTTAATTATTAGAAATTAATATATAAAATTAATTACTTAGCTTTTACAATGTATTTCATTATAATTAAAAATAAATGATTAAAATTTAATTTTGAAGATTGTCAGCGTAATTAGACATTTTAAATCAACCTAAAATCTCATTGGTGTATCCATGCAGAGATCTACTATTCAAAGAACCGTTATAACAGTATTAAAAATAGAAAGTAAAATCAGAATAAAATACTCAAGGTTAAAAAGCTTAGTTATATAAATCGGTATCTAACTATTGTTTTGTTCAATGTCGTGGGAGCTTCCAATATTTCCATTTGAGCTCTCTCGGGACTCGGTAGACCTGGCGGCGCACATCTCCGTTTTAAGTCAGTTTTGGACTTTTCAGTAATAGTCATTCATAAATATTTTTAATGTGGCTAAACGTGGGGTAGATACCACAAACTCAGCTTGTGAGGCGAGCGCACAACTGACTTCGCAATCTAATTATCTAACTCTATCAAATTCATTAGCATTGAAGTATCCTGTTCTCAGAAATACAATGGTATCCATATTAACTTTAGCTTTTCTTTTCTTTTTATTAAACCTTTAAGATACTTCATATGCATAGAAATGTTCTATTAATTTTAATTTGCTTTAAAGTTAAAGCCCTAAGTTCATGATAGGCACCTTCCAATTATCTGAAATTCCAGTATGAACATCAGAACACTGGGAATTCATTTATCTACAGTGTATATTTAAAATGTATTAAAGTGCTGCCTACAGATGTGAAATAACTAACTATACAAGATAGGTGTATATCTAAAGAATTACCCACAGTAAAACCAAGTATTAGAGGTGTCTACTGTGCATTCTAAGTGTCTAGGCCTCACTACTGTGCTATCCAAGCATGTAGACCTCACTACTGTGCTATCCAAGCATGTAGACCTCACTACTGTGCTATCCAAGCATGTAGACCTCACTAATGTGCTATCCAAGCATGTAGACCTCACTACTGTGCTATCCAAGCATGTAGACCTCACTACTGTGCTATCCAAGCATGTAGACCTCACTACTGTGCTATCCAAGCATGTAGACCTCACTACTGTGCTATCCAAGCATGTAGACCTCACTACTGTGCTATCCAAGCATGTAGACCTCACTACTGTGCTATCCAAGCATGTAGACCTCACTACTGTGCTATCCAAGCATGTAGACCTCACTACTGTGCTATCCAAGCATGTAGACCTCACTACTGTGCTATCCAAGCATGTAGACCTCACTACTGTGCTATCCA
>MUZC01000052.1:1308346-1370124 GCA_002072015.1 Radix auricularia | reverse complement strand
TTTTTTCGCTTTCTCATTTCCTGTTTCACATTTTTATTTTCTTTGCCTCCCTTCCACCAACATCTTCTTGTCTTATTTTTTAAAGAAACTTTTAAAATATTCGCTTATTAATGGTTGACCCATAGAAGCTTGTTTTTTGGCTGAATTTTACCAGGTTTCTGAAATGAGTCAGGCAAATGTCGTTAAACTGTTTAACAACACGACCTGTTTGGAAATGTATAGTCTCTTGATGCCCAATGTTGTCAGCTGCTAGTTTTTTTGCTATCTTGTATTTATTTTCCTATCCTGGAACAAACACTTCTTCAAGTGGTCTTTCATATCTTTGATTTTTTTTTTGTATCTTGAAGCATCTCAAGGTACAACTGTATATAAATATACAGCCGGGTTGCGTTAAGGTTCAGTTCAGTAACTCGCAAGTCCGCTTAAGGGGTCATCCGCTACTGACGTCACGCACCTAGGGGGAGAGGGGTTTCGGACATTTGTGACGATGTGTGACGAGGGGGGGAGAGGGGGTGTTCAGAAATTTGACGTCACACCAAAACACGCAACCAAATAATAAAAAGTTGGTAAACGTTCGACTTAAATATTTGATTGCTTACATTGGCTTCATGCTTGTAATGGTATTTAGAGTCCAGCCTTATTACACTAAATACATACTTAAATAACAAAAAATGTATTTGAAACGTGATGGTTTCCAAAAAGAAATACGGCTTTTATGGGGAGGGGGGGAGTTTGGGACGTCATATTGGGGGGGTCTAAGCTTTATGTGACAAAAGAAGGGGGGAGTTGGGGAAAAGATCAGCAAAAGTCCCGTGACGTCATTTATGGACGGCCCCTTACCTAGTGGTAGTACCAGGTCTCCGAAATATTACTGCGTAATCATATCTGACGTTGCATATAAAGGAAATACGTATTTTTTTATTTTTCATATAATTTTAAAACTCTAGTCTATTGTGAATTGAATATTATAATTATACAAAATAACTTAAATAACAAATTAAGTAAAATTACATTAAATTATTAAAATAGAACAAAATAATCAAATCAGTAAGCGTTTATAATGAAATCATTGAAATCCATGCAAAATATAGTAAAACAATCAATTTCAATACGAGAAAAAAAATAAGTTAAAATTTTGTAAGTAAAGATATTACTTTATTATATAAGATAACAAACTAAGATAACTAACAGCTAATTGAACTTCTATCATCTGAATAAAAGAACATTTTTTAATGGCTCTAGATTCTTGTAGACCACACTACACACTCAGTACAACACTGTTCGCTTGGTACACACTACAATGTTCGTTGAACTTCCTTAAATTTTGTTCATTCCATTCATTGTAAAATGTTCATCGTTGACGTTGACACAAACAGTAAATGTATATAGCAAATACTCTCCATTTGTTGGATAATAAATATTTGAATAAATAATATCAAATTCTAGATATGAAGTAGTAAAGTACAACCTATTAGCTCTTACACTTAAATGTGGAGATGTCTGGATCCAGAATCCGGATCTGACAAATATTAGAGCCAAATTATTCATCCATCCATCCATCCATCCATATGGCGCTACAGTCCATGTAGGGATTGGGTCTGCCTCACTACCTCCTTCCACTCAGGCATTATCAATGCCTTTCTCCTCCAATATTGGATCCCCAGTTGTTGTAGATCTTTCTCTACATCATCCATCCATCTAAGCCTAGGTCTTCCCTTGAGCCGTTTTCCTCTTTGGTTTTGATGGTGTACCCCTTTACTACTCTATCATTTGACATTCTTTCCAGGTGTCCTGCCCAGCGCAGTCTGCCCTTTTTAATTTCTACTACTAGTGTGGTATCCTGATATGGACTGTATAGTTCATGGTTGGTTCTTATCCTCCATCCGAACTCATCCTTTGTTGGTCCATATATTTTCCTGACAACTTTGCTCTCTCTCATGTATTTGATAGGTTTTCCGCAGGTTTCGTTAAAGTCCAAAGAGCCACACTTTCCGGATCGGCAAATAATAAAAAACCATATCTAGCTGCTCCCTAGTTTTCATACAATCCCTAGTGCAAGCATTTCAGTTCAGCCGAAGTTCTCCTGTTCATTTGTTAAGACACTCCTAAAAAATGTACGGCTAGTCGTGGTTTGCCCTTCGCGTTTCTCTGTATATAGTTGGAATATGCCTGTTTTTTTGTCCGTTGTCATTTATTCTCTCATAGGAAGCTTATCGAAATAATCTAAATGTGATCTCCTCATATAATTACTCCCGTTGATTGCCCGTGCTCCCAGTTTTACCGAATACATGAATAAATCTATCGTCACAGCCTCGCGGCGCTCTCATGATCTCATCTGAAGACCCTCGCAAACACAATAAATATAATGTTCATCTTTTTCTTTTCACTCGATCTTGTCAAAACAGTTATTACATTGGAGATAATCCTCCCGGCATTCCATTGAAGCGACACGAGATTGTGTAGAGACGAGCAGAGAGGGATTTCCCCATTCAATGGGCTTCCAGCTAACGCAATTAGCCGCAGTGAGGAAACATTTCAGCCCCAAAAATTGCAGTTGTCTTTAAGAAAATTTCGTGTAAAAGCCTCGCTTTCAGAATTTTATTTTATTGAAAAAAAAAATTACGTTCATTCTTTTTTTTCTACAGTGGACAGTGGTTAATGGATGCGCTAAGATCCTAGGAGTTGAGAGGTTTCTCTGGAGGAGCTCACTTCCTGATGTGGTCAAGCCCACCCCACCCGGCGAGTTAACGAGTTGAGGTGTCTGGACAATCGCGTCTGATTGCACGTGGGAATAAGAAAGGCGCTCGTCATAATGACGTCTGGTGTTTTTTAGGGTGTTTAGGGGTAGGGTGGGTTTGGGGACGGGGGGCAACCATGACGTATTTAATCCGTTGTCCATTAAAATTTCCCCTAACAACTCTATAAATGAAGTGGACTTACTTAGACTAAAAGAAATAGACAGCATGAAGGATTTAGCTGAAACGTCCTCATATGTGTTTTTTCTTATATTAATAAAGCTTTATTTTATTATTTTGATCACACAATTTGTTTGCATTTATTATGTTTTATATCTCAGTCCTATTCTGTATGATATAAACGAAGTGTGAAATCCTTTTTTTCTAGAGGATATTCCGAATAAGGCGAAACGAAAGAGAACAGGACGAAGATTAATTTTCTTTAAAAATATACATTACAAATTTAGATATGTCTAGAGACCTAAGTATTTGGCACGGAATCTTGTAATAAGGCAAGGGAGGAAATCAAAAAGCTACTCACCTTCTTCAACTTATTGAAAATCTTCAAAGTGTCCGTTGATGCCTTTGCTAGCATGTTGTGTGTGTGTGTGTCACATAACTTGGTGGTCGTAGGGGTTCTAATGTTTCCTTTGGAGCTTTCTCGGGGATTGGTAGACCTGGCGGCGTCCATCTATTCTCGGGGATTGGTAGACCTGGCGGCGTCCATCTACTCTCGGGGATTGGTAGACCTGGCGGCGTCCATCTACTCTCGGGGATTGGTAGACCTGGCGGCGTCCATCTACTCCTCTCCAGGTCAGCGGAGGACCATATTTTTAAGCGATAGTCGTTCATCATCAACTTTAACATGGTCTCGATCCCACGCCCCTCATCTTGTGAGGTGAGCGCACTATTGACTACGCTATCCAGCATTAGCTTATGTCCAAAAGTGAGTTGGTTTGAATTGTGTCAAAGTACAACAATGTCTTATACTAATAGAAAGGGCACAGTTTCAATTATAGAACAATTATTTTTCCCCCGGACTTTTAGCTCTTTACTGTTAAAACTGACGAAACTTTCAGCCTCAAAGTTTGGATTTTGTATTTGTTTCCCACTTTCATTCCATGTTATTTTTTTACCTTGTCACAGAACACCCATCCTACATGTGGAAGAAAATCAGCTGTCCAGAGCCTGCGCTCTTCATGGGGCTTCCCGGAAAACCCCCTCAGCCCTCTGGCCCCCTAAGGGACGTAAAGACTGAGAAGCCCCCCCCCCCCCCCGGAGCGGTCGCTGCTACAAGCGGCCGCCTGGGCGTCCAGGACACTAGGTCGAAAACGCCTCCCACTAAAGTGTGCCTCCCGAGGGAGTAGTGGAATTTCCTACTGTGACTCGCTATCAACATAGTATCACTCCGGCGCCACCACGGCAGAGCTTACGAGTCTCAAGTATTTAGATCGCCGCAAAGCGTGGGATCGTCACTGACCTGCCTAGGGTTTAACCCCCACCGGAAGGTTTTCTCAGAGCTGGCGACCAAAAGCGTTTCCTAGCGGTACCTTTTGCTATTCCGTGCTGGCGCTCCTGGCCCTAAACCGGCACCGCTCAACAGCGTTGCTAGTTAATTGAGGGGGACGAAACGGTCGCTTCGGAGTAACCCGACCCTCAACGGGTACTTTGGTTTTCATCATCGGCATTACATCTAAATGCTTTGCCTAAGATCCGTACAGCGACTGTAATCATATATGACTAGCACCTAACACCTAACAACGGTCTTCGGCTGTCCAAGCCAGGGGTTTGTCGGTTTCAGGTCGTGGTCTGCTCCACGACCCTACTCGTCTGTCGAACCACGTAGAGGTCACCCCTTCTCGACAGCAGAACACCCACCAACACAGTGTAATAGTATTTCAAGCCAGTAATAACACACCTACATTCTAATCTTTATTACGATTCTCTATATCGATTATTCATTCTCTACTCTTATTTCATTTCTTACAGCCCTAAAAAAATCTCGTATTAATTTCAAACACTAATCTCCTGCATTTGAAACTACCCATTTCTGGCATTTTCCAAAAGTGAAGTATTAGCCGACACGTAGTTATAAATAAAAAAATGAGATGGAAATTTCTCTCAAGGCTAATAGTCTGTCTTTCAACAACAACAACAACAAAATAATTTTTTAAAAAAGCTTCATAATAAGTAGAATTTTTTTTCAGGAGCAAAGTGGTTGCGAACTGTGTACAATATTCAAATAAATGTTAAGAAATGTTAGAAAACAATAATAAAGGTAAGCACGTGAGCACGGTGGCCGAGTGGCATGCGCGTTACGAGTCTTTATCAACAGGCGAGTGTCGCGGGTACTAGTCTTTATTAACAGCCGAGTGTCGCGTGTACGAGTCTTTATCAGAAGGCGAGTGTCGCGTGTACGAGTCTTTATCAACAGCCGAGTGTCGCGTGTACGAGTCTTTATTAGAAGGCGAGTGTCGCGTGTACGAGTCTTTATCAAAAGGCGAGTGTCACGTGTACGAGTCTTTATCAACAGCCGAGTGCCGCGGGTACGAGTCTTTATCAACAGCCGAGTGTCGCGTGTACGAGTCTTTATTAGAAGGCGAGTGTCGCGTGTAAGAGTCTTTATCAGAAGGCGAGTGTCGCGTGTACGAGTCTTTATCAACAGCCGAGTGTCGCGTGTACGAGTCTTTATCAACAGGCGAGTGTCGCGTGTACGAGTCTTTATTAGAAGGCGAGTGTCGCGTGTACGAGTCTTTATTAGAAGGCGAGTGTCGCGTGTACGAGTCTTTATCAGAAGGCGAGTGTCGCGTGTTATAGTCTTTATCAACAGGCGAGTGTCGCGTGTACGAGTCTTTATTAGAAGGCGAGTGTCGCGTGTACGAGTCTTTATCAGAAGGCGAGTGTCGCATGTACGAGTCTTTATCAGAAGGCGAGTGTCGCGTGTACGAGTCTTTATCAACAGGCGAGTGTCCGAGTCTTTATCAACACATGTAAGGATTAGTTCTCGTGGCTAAATAATAAAGGTGCCCCTGAGTCAACCTATCTCCGATGGATACCTGATTTCGGTTGTGTTAAAATTAAATGAAGGCAGCTGGGAATTAAGCTATCCACACATTCAACTCGTAGCCATTGCTACTGAAACTGGTGAACGTTGCTTCACCGCCCCCCCCCCATTGGGAGCTGAAAAGGAAACTTAACTTTTTTTTTTTTACAATTTTAAAAAAATATATTTTTTTAATATATTTTTTTTTGACGTGAGTGTCCAATTTTTTAAGTTTTACGGCATAAAATTAAAAAAAAAAGATCAAAGCTTCGAGCTTTTAATCCCTGACTTTATTGTACCGAGGCGTGAAAGGGCCTTCTATCTATTCCCCTCCCCTTTCAGCCTACGCTGGTCATCTTTGCTTTCGCGCCTCGGTACCACACAGTCAGGGATTCTCATCTCGATACAAACTGCTCAGACTGATGTCATCGAAAACGAAATAACCCGAGGATGACCACCCCCACCCCCAATCCTTTCCAATAATGACATTACCGACCATGTAACACGGGATTATCCTTTTCCACGTCACGTGGTATCGATAAGAAGACTTCAGAGCTCTTCTCGTTGGGGGGGGGGGGACTGCGTGTGGGTTTAGGGGCGGGTTTGGGTGTAAAAGGGGAATGTACTCCACCTCGAAGGGTCATACACGTGGGTGGCAGCCATCTTAGTTCCATTTCCTCGCCTGGCCGCGCCTTCCAAGACAAACACAGGTTTCACGGCTAGCGTCATCAGCGGTGTACCCATTAGCTCTAATTGTGTGCCCGGGTCCACGCGTGTTGCCTTACACGCATGCCTACACACCAGCAGACACTGATTGTAGTAGGAAGATTTTTTTTATGCAACTAATGTAAAGAAACAGTTTCTTTAAAACTCCACATGCACCTTGTCTTATGAAATTAAGGAATACGAATACTTAGTCCGTAAGTGCATACGCTCACTCCCCTCCTAGCAAAAAGAAAGAATGCAGAATAAGAAAGACACGAAAGGGGAGGTAAATAAGATGTATGGGACCCATCCACCAAAGAAAATATTGATAAGTTAGAACAAATCCAAAAAAGAGCTGCCAGATTCATTACTGGAGAATATTCAAAACTGACAAGAGTAACACCATTAGTTAAATCATTAAACCTTGAAACACTAGAGGATAGAAGAACCAAGAGTAAATTAGTAATTATACATAAGGCATTTAATTCTAATTTAGAAATACAACACAAAGATAACCTACTACAACCCTCAAATAGACATAAAGTTAAAAACACCTTTCTTATTCCATATGCAAGAACAAACACATACACGTTTTCTTTCTTTCAGTCCGGTATTCGGGCGTGGAATGGGTTGCCTGAAGAAACCAGGAAAGCCACCACTTTATCATCTTTTAAAACTCTAGTAAGAATACAGGACTAAACACAAACCATAGAAATACGTAGGACGCAATAATCTTCTGTACAGAAGGAGCGTCTGTAACATATAAGATAAGATAAGATAAGATGAAGATTTTTTTTTTACTTGCCCTCTTGTTTTCGGGGACTGAAAACTACAAGAGTTAATACCCATTAATACAAATGATCTTTCCTACATTCAATTTATATATCAAAGATTTAACCAACCCACGTCACTGGATCTTTAAATTCTTCAACTGGGTTTTGATACAAGTTCGTCGCTGACGCTAGCGTCTAGTTGTTCGAATTGAAAACAACTAAGGCTACAGCTACAGCTACAGCTACAGCTACAGCTACAGCTCATTCTTCAACAGGCCAGGTGAAAACAGATATCAATGTTTTATTCGAGACTTGAAGTCGGCGATAGCAAAAGGTCTTACACCTCGCCCGAACCCGTAATTAAGTGTTTTTCTTCCAGATTTCGGCCAAAAGGTCTGTAAATGACAAGGACCCGAACTGACGGTATTGCAGCCTGTCCTCCATGCCGCCTTTTAAATGGTAGCATCTGTTGATCTTCGTGTTGTGGGAGTGGGGGGAATCCTAAGCTTCAACACTATTGTTATATAATGCTTCCCAGCTGATGGAGCAGGTTGCCAAGTCTTTAAATGAGTAAGCTCAGGCCCTTGCTAGAATCCGAATGTCAAAGAATCTTACATTTAAAAAATGTTATTTTAAGCAGAGTTTCTGCCTTTTATGTTTTTTCCCCAGAAGAAAACCCTAAGTCTCAATACATCTCTATCACTGTCTCTTTCTGTCTCCCCCAAGATCCCCTCCTTTGCTCTCTTCTATATCTCCGTCATTCTTTATCATTTCTCTCTCTCTCCCGTCTCTCCATGCTCTCTGGCTCTCTATTGCTCTTTCTGTTGGTCTTCATCTCGCTCTTGTCCCGTAGTCCTCTCCTCTTTCTCCCCCCTCCGCCTTTACATCTTAGTATTTGCGTAAGAAATTACGTGTAGCTAACAAAGGGAAGGAAAAAATCACTCTAAAACCAAACCAAACAAAGATATTCTGAATTTATTGATTTAATATTAAACGGTAACTTTTTCTTGTAAATGTGAACTGCCGTGAAAAAACATCAAATTTGAATGTGCTTATTGTTTGTTTGTTTGTTACTACGCCCCCCCCCCCTTTTTAAAAGAAATATTTTGTTTTAAATGTATTATCTGTAAATTATTTCTTTTTTATTTGTTTTAAGAAAATATTGGTTTTAAAAATGAAAATTGCACTTTTAAATCACAAAATAACACCAGATTTTCCCGAAACAACGGTATTAATAGGTAAGGACATTCGAGGGAACTGTACTCGTGCTCTTTGGTCAACCTTAATCACGCACCAATCTCGCAACTCCTGGAAGTCCTGCCGTGCGGCCATCTGAAATTAGGTGATGGCGTGTTTCCGGTCAGAAATCCAGAAAAAAACAAAATAAATTTTTTTTTCTCCTTTTTTCTATTTCGTTTTTTCGTTATGAAAAAATAAAATAAATAAATAAATAAAAAATCTTCATTTATGCGATAATTGTATTATTTCTCTGAACTCCTCCCCACTCCATAGATTTCGATATTTCTGTTGTATTTAGAACAAAAATATTCCCAGGTTGTCACGCGACTTTCAAGGAAAAGTTTTTCCCCCAGACGATAAACAGCACAAATCTTTCTTTCCGCTTAAGTCGCGCGAGTCTTCTCATCTTCCGTTGCCGGCGAGTGTCGGGGCATTAGCCGCGGTGGTCAGTTTTCGTGTCTGGTCATTAAATAAATGATAACAGTAGTAGCCGCGGCCTGATGTGTAATGAGGGCCTTCGGGCCGTAGGGAGAAGACCTCGGGAAACATGCGGATCTACCATGAACCACAAAAAGAGCCAATCACATTGATTCAATAATAAACTTGTTTTTGCATTTTAAACAAGCATATAGTGTTTGAGGAAATACGATGCTATCGACAGTATTTATTGTCTCATTTTTCTATTTTGTGTAGTTAATAAGGAAAAAGATAGTTTCCCCACTTCGCAAGTGAGTGCGCGAGAGTTGGTGAGTAAGTTTTTGTTATTTAAAGATAAAGTATGTGAGTGTGACAACTCTTTAGAATCATTTAGGTTGGTCCCATCGAGTAAATGCTGACAAAATTCTTTCTTGTGTTCGCTCGTGTTGACTTCGCCATTTTGGATGTCGGATTTGCTCTGAGCTTCATTTAATACAATAAAATTAATAGAGGATTTGAAAATATAATGACAAAAAGAAATCCTCGCAAACAGCACGAGCAGAAGAAAACAATACGAAACATCTGCTAACAACAAACCAGTCAATTGTGACAAAATTGCGAAGGAGTTTTTTTTTTATATATAAAAATTGAAAGACAAATTAACGTATTCATACCTTTTTCTAATTAAAAAATGAATGTAAACATATGTTACCATAACCACTTATAACAACAACCATCGCCATTCCTAGAATATNTATAATATAATATTAGAGTTAAGCACTTTATTAGAGTCTGAGAGATGTAATGTTAACATCCAGCACCAGCCCCACAAGAAGACATTTGCCGGCATAAGTTACGGAGCCTAATTTACAGGCCGTACATCCACTTGAGTAAATGCATAGTTCTTTACCACGGCGAAACTCTCTGCTTTTCTTTTTTTCTATCATTCTCCAAGTCTTACAAAGAACCGAGTTTCACTGGTTTTCTTAAATGACTCGCATTCCTTGTTCAAACTTTGCTCCTTATTTCCTATAAGCGGCATGCGCTCTCGGCTGCCGCATCGAGAGTCACGGGCTTGAATCTTTGTGAAGGCAGGGCTTTGTTCCCGGGGCTAGGGTGTCCCTTCGTCTACCCAATCGGGAATGGGGGGTACCTGACAAAAGTTGGGGAAACAAAGGCGCTGGACATTGTGCCACACAATTCACTCAACAGTCGTGGCCTCGTGTGAACACTACATCGATTGTCAATATACCGGCATTGTCTGTGCGTTCCAATCAGAAAGTAGGACGCAAGAATCTTCAGGAAAAAGAGTTAGTTTCATATTCTCTAAAGTATTTGTCTGACGAATTTTTCAGCTTCAACAATTATTCTTTTTGCCAACTATAATTCCCCAACTAGAGAGACCAGGGAGGAAAACCCCCAGCAACGTATCAGTTTTAGGCAAGACAATGTAACTTTAAAGTGAACAACAGAAGTAACTCAATACCCATTAAAATATGGACTCTCTGAAACTCTTCAAGTGCAAGGGTTTGTTGTTTTTTTTTGGGGGGGGGGGGAAGGGGGTGGATTTGAGGGGTAAACAGTAAAACTGATTGGAATATCTCTTATTGTTTTATTGTGATTCGTCTCTCCTTTAAAAACATTTCTAAGAGTATATGCCGGCGGGTATATCATAACTATAAGTTTAGTAACCATTGCTTTACAGAGAAATACACATACTATGTTTTTACGAAAAAATACGAAACGAAACAAAACACGAAGTGGCTTCTTTGAGGCGGGAAGAAGGCGGCATCTAATCTATTGTCAAAAAGTGTAATTATTGCTTGAAACGAAGCGAAACTTGAGTTGAGTCAACACATGATATGGGAGTTTGTAAATATTGATATTCTAGGAACGCACCGCTTCCCTCGTCGTATGCAGTATGGCTAAAGCCAGAAATGCCAACATGTCTTGATAGTAGTTTTGGCGTCATTTGCTCTGTTGGGGCGCGTAAGGCGAAGATTTATGCAAATGGCTGATATTTTAATATACCAGTTCTGATGGAGCGTTAAAAGGAAATATGACATATAATGTGATGTGTTAAGGCTTTTGGATGTGATTCAGGAAGAAACGAATTGGCTTGGTGATGGTAGCCATAGCAACTACTGGCGAATGTTGGGAAGGTGGTTCTAGCAGGTAAGTGGATAGGAGGTTTTACTGCGGATGAGTGGATAGAAGGTGTTGACAGCTAGTGAGTGGATAGAAGATGTTGACAGCTAGTGAGTTGAGAGGTGTTGACTGCTAGTGAGTGGATAGAAGGCGCTGACTGCAAGTGAGTGAAGAGAAGGTGTTGACAGCTATTGAGTGGATAGAAGGTGTAGACTGCTAGTTATTTGTTAGTAGGTGATTACTGATGGTGAGTGTTGGGAAGGTGTTTACCCCTCGTGAGTTGTTTAAAGTTTAGACTACTGTTGAATGGTGAGGTATTGACTTCTGGTGAATGATTATAAGGTGTTAACTGGAACTTAGTGGTGAGGATGTGTATACGAGATTTCTTTATTATCTCGTTGAAAGAGAATTGGAATTAGGGATGCTAAATCTAGATCAGGATGGGGGTTGGGGATGAGATAAAGTGGGATATTGGAATGCGGAGTGCTGATCTTGTTATTATTGAATCGCATGTGACGTAGCGTAGGCTTAAATTTAAGAATTTTGGGATTACTAAAAAAAATCTAATAAATAGCGTATATATAAGATTTATAGAGTGATATGCGGCACTAGTGTTAAAAAAGTCCTCGTATTGTATTATAAATGTTTGAGGAGTTTTTAAAGTATGTGTTGCGTCGTTGTTTACCATTTGTTACACATTTATTGTATTATAAGCTCACGCTTTGAGAACATAGCAAAACGAAAAAGATATTTTAAGAGCCATTAAACGTGATGACGATTTATCCCCGTGTTACTATGACAATTCAGTCAAGTTTGCTATGGGGATATCAGTATTTTATTTGTATAAAAATAATATCACCAGGAAAAAGTCAAATGTTTTAACCCTCCTCCTTTTCTTCCTCTAGTCTCAAGTCGAATCTGTTCAAAGATATTCTACAATGGAGAGATACACGGATATACTCCCCCCGTTAAGGGGAAGCGATCCACTTCATGAGATATCGAATGCTCGGTAAGTGTGATTAAATTAGATCTTTAAAAGCGCTACATGAAATTTTATCGTTCTTGTAATGGCGAGCCCCGAGTTAATGTTCTTGCGGGTCGAGAGTTATTCTCCTTCCGTCATTTCACGGCTGCAATTTTTTGTTTTGTTTTGTTTTTAAATTCTCTTAAAATGAAGTGCCCAAGCTAGAGAGTGTTTTCCATGCTGATTATACCGTTTTCACATTATGCCACAGGGGTATTGGGACGTACGGGTGGGGGAGGGGGGTACAGTTCCCGCACCACTCATCAGGCACAGACCAACTTGGAAAAAAAAAAGTACACGTCAGACACACTCGAGTTCTTAAAGACCAACAAAGTGTGTGAGTGAGTGTTGCTTTTTTTTCAACTCCGAGATCGAACGTTGGAGAGCGGCCTAACAAAAACATAGCACGGTGTGATGCCTTTAGCAATCCCAACAGCCACAACCCCCCCTCCTTTTTTCCCCGTCGTTTTTTTTTTCTAAACCCGTGTGGACGAGAGGTGCAAGGGGTGTCGAGACTCAATGTGTGTAAGTCGGGCGCGGTAATGATGCGTGGCGTTCTGGACAATTAGCAGCAGTCGGTGCAGAGTTGATGGCCTGCTGAGATACCATTCCAAAATAGCAGGCCCCTCGCGCCTGTAACGGAGACTTAAACGATTCCAAAGTGCCGAGAGGCGTTAGTGCTGACTAAATCGTGACGTGCTTGTAATGTTGTTTTTAAGGGATGTTTGGGGGGGGGGGTCATCAAGAGTTGTGAGTAAAGGGTGACGTCCTTGAAAACAGCCCCAGTCTTTGGGACACTTATGGGTTTTGTCATTTCTCTGACCGGAAAACGTCATATATCATTACGCAATGTTGCTATTTTTAGACAATGTTTTCGGTAAAACAATGCTTTTTTTATCAGCTATGGTTTAGAATTGTTTTTTTTTTAAGGCCTCTTAGCGCAAGAATTGGATGCAGACATTAAAGAGAATCGGACATGACTGGAAGATTTTTGAGAGGCTGGCCCAGTATAGGGACGCCTGGAGTTCTCATGTAGGTGGCCTATGCCTTTGGAGGAATTGCAGACGTTGACGATGATCGGTGGATGCCTCTCATTGACAGATGGCTCAACAACTCAACATAGTTTAGAAGTAACAATACGTTTTGTAAAATCTGTGAATACAATTTAAGTTGTAACATGTTTTTGTCTTTGCCTATTCCACTAGCCAATACTATTCTATATAAAAGGAGCAGCATCTGTTATAGATAGGATAAGCGGACTCAAATGAATGTAGAATTATCAAATTTTTAAAAAGATTAAGCTTAACAGATTCACCAGATAATTGATTAACAATGTTGATAAAAATGCTCAAAGTGAGTGCCCTGGACTCAATGATCTATTTAAACATTTTAGCCATAAATTGACAAGACCCTTAGAACGGGTAAATGTATGAATGCAATCAAAGTCCTTTAATTTTGTGTTCAATTTGACAGGATAAAATTAGAAAAGAGAAATAATTTACATAATTTTAAATCCGGGTCGACAGTTTCAACAGTTCATTTTGATGATTTCACATTAACTTCCCACACTGCGCTGGCTCCGTAGGGAAAAAACTAAATTCACAATTTTACCAAACTGTAGAATCTTTTTCCCCATGTGGTTTTCACTGTAATTTTTGATACCTCCTCCTTTTTAAATCCTTATATTTACTCCCACACTCTCTGTCCTGGTCCGTCCATTTTTTCTTTTGTTTTTCCTCCCAACGGACCAGGACAGAGAGACGGCGGTGAAGTTAATATTAGTGATTTAAAAATGACCCACTTCCCGTGATGCTATCGAGCTGAAATTTTGCACATAGACTTGTGTCACATAACAATGCATTGTTTTAAAAGTTTAGATCGATCGAATGTACCGTAGTTAAATTAATGCATTTTTAGGTTATCTCTATGTAAGTGTATGGTAGCCGTCCGTTGTTGTTGACATCCACGTGTTTGCTGGAGTTCAGTTGAAACATCGGTGACCACACCCCCACTCCCACCCGTCCCCGTTTTACAGCAAAGGGAGTTCAGTCATGTTCAGTCTGTAAATGTTCGTCGCACGGTGCATATTATTTTGAATATAATCAATACTTCTAGGTCTATCTCATGTAAAAGGGATTTATAGTCAAAAACATTGTTTTTATTATCAAATTCTGTGTCATTGTTTGGTTTTGTTGTTTTCCTTTCTTTTTTCTGTACGTATCGTTTTCTTGATATAGTGCATTTTAATAATTTAAATATAATTTTAATACTTATAAGTACTTTATGTTAAAGATAATAATGAAGGCATTAGCAGAAACCTTTACAGTTGTATTAGTAAAAGAATAAAGCTTAAACTTAGTGTTTTCATTACCCAATTTGTAAGTGTATTTTGTATTTTATGTTCCCAAATCCGACTATAAAGTCTGGCAATGTTTTGGAATGTTAAAAGCCGAAGTAATTTTTTGCCAAACCATCAACTTGATGGACCTTGATTATTATTATTATTATTATTATTTGTCATTACTGTAAAGACAATTACTATATAGACTTACCTTTGTCACTGGAGTAGATTGAAAATTGTGAAATAAGAAGATCAAGATTTTGTTAATTACATAATATTTATTTATTCAATTCTGATATGCCAGAGATGGACTCTCGCTATGCGGTGTATAACACCTGGGCAAACTGCTTCATCAGCTGGGCAGTGCCATACAACATTGCCTGAGCGTAGGATTGTCTCGTGAAATTATCATCGAAATTACAGCAATGAAACTACTGTTTAGTCAGCTTATCATCAAACGCACAGCAATTTAACTCTTGTCTAGTCAGCTTATTAACAAAAAACGATACAATGCAATTCTTGAAGACTCAGATTATTACCGAAAAAAAACCCACAAAGCAACTCTTCTAAAATCAGCTTATTGAGAGAGAAAAAAACGACACAACACAAAAAAATCATGTTAAGCCTGGTCCCTTTTGGAACTCAGGACGTTTTAGCGCATTTTCGTATTATGTATCAGTACTTATGTTAGATATCAGCATTTTGTAGTTATCAGTAATTGTGTTTAGATTTTAGACATATTTTTATGAATTTTCTTGTGTAATGAATATACCTGAAATTTTTTTTATTTAAAAGTCATTTCTTTACATTTTAAATTTTTTTATTTTCTCTTTAATCTAACTACAAGTGGTTTGTGGTCACTGAAATAGGACTCATAAATGAAACATTCTAAATTGTAATCAGCTAATCGAACAAATACTCCGTCAATTGTTGTTTGATAGATCGTGGTTGCCAATCTTGGTGAAAGTAGTTGAATGTTGAAGCTTGTTTCGAAAAAGTTTTCAATTTCTGCCCCTGGGCCGCTAAGATCTTGATTGAAGTCACAACAAATGATGACGTAAAACTCTCTAAACTTTTACACATATTCTAATGACGTCAAAAAAAAAACGAATACTTTTGATAATACTAAGACCTGCGCCAGTGTTATCTCTCGATTCGCAATGTTTTTTGGTAGTTTTAACGGGTTTTTTTTAACGGATCGAGTAACTGAGTGTTGATGCACAAATGGCAGGTCAGGACATACAAAAAACATATATACATCATGGGTCTAGGACTTATGGTTGCTGAGATCTAGGGTGATGACAGACGGACGGACAAAACGGGTGCAATAGCGCATTCGACTTCTCGAAAATGCGCTAAAAATAAAAACAACGCAACTCTTCTCTAGTGAGCGCTTCTCAATTTATCGACGTTCCCAAACCGAGAAACTTGACACCGACAGCCACGGGTTTTTATTTTTATCAGCTTGCCATTACTGCAACTGTAGAGTCGCGACATTTTCGGTTAACACTTCTGAAAGATTATACTTCGTTTTGTATGCGGTCATTCTAAACCCGCTGTCCTTTATCCAAACCGTGGGCCCATTACCCGGCGTTCATCAACTATTTATTGATTGTCCTATGAAGAAAATGAGGGGAGCTAACTCAAGGGTCGGTGAAAGTTTTGGGTCGTGTTGCTCATAAAAATCCCACCCCACCTCCCAGCCAAGGTCTGACCAGACGATTCCAACACCGCAGCATTCCAAGGTGTTCTATTATAGATGAAGAAACGATCTTTGCTGGCTATTTGATAGCGTCATCGGGGGAATTGGAATGTCTGTCATCGGTGGTGCCCGAAGGGTCTCCCCCCCCCCAAACTTTCCCATAATTCAGCCCTGGCTTAGTTAGCGGAAGTGACAAATTAGTTTCTCGATTTTTTTTTTTTTTTTTTTTTTTTTTTTTTTTTTATTTTTTTTNNNNTTTTTTTTGTTATTGTTGTTGACATCAGCGAAGTTGGTACTTAGCGGTTTGGACTTTACATTTTTAAAGATTTGGAATAGTTAATAAAGTAAAGACGAACAGAGATCATAGACAATTCAAATGCGAGAACAAATGTGCGTATATGTTGTTGAAGATTTCAAAAAGTTAATTGATTTTAGGCTGATGTGGTTAAAGATATTTTGACTGTCACAGTAAATGTTACAGTCTGGTATTGTGTATCGGAAAGTGCTTACCTGACAACTTCAAGACAATGTATGAACTCAGTTACACAATTTACTTCAATAATAACAATAAGTTTAATGCATATCTGCCTATGTATATCCCTGTCATCTAACTCCTATATTATAGTGTAACTGTTTCACTATGTAACTGTTACCCTATCGTCACAGACCTTATGCGTAATAACGGGAAAGCGTTTAATACCATAATCTGTCAGCACCCAACACTAAAATACCGTATTTTTCAACGTATAAGGCGCTCCGGGATATAATTCTATAAACACCCAATGTTAAAGGAGGAACAGATTCTGAATCAATTTTCGTCGCATAAGACGCATAAAAAAAGTGAGTCTTTGTCTTATACGGTGAAAAATACGGTTATAGAAATATCACTATCGCTAATAATGGACTCGACATTAGTTAACAACTGATATTGTCAATGGTTCTAACACAGACTCGTTTTAGCGCTCCTGTAACTTAGTGCTTTACTGTCGCTACGTCTCTGAGTTATCATACACCTGTTCCCCCTTACCAATCTTCGCGAGGATTTTTGCCGAGTATCGTATCCCTACAATGACAAGACGGCAGTGGATGATCTCTTCAAGGTATGAGAATCACTGTTGGGAAATAGTATGTCACTGATATGAACTGTTATGAGCGGAAGTTGAATTGAGTTCACTATAGTTAGGAGTTAGGAGTTGAGGTCACTCACAGAACTTCAGGATTTGATGGAGAGCCGATATATTATATGTTTGTTGGTTAGCGATAGGCAGAGACTCAGTGATGCAGATCGAGTAGTACTACCGTACATACTCTGAGAGATGAGTTAGGGTAGAATGAACTAGTAGGCCTGTCAAATTAGTGTTACTAACAGTCCAAGATGGGTAAGAGGCCATCCATAAATGACGTTTTGCACCTAGGGGAGAAGGCGGTCACACATTTGTGACGAAGGGTGTATGTGTGTGTGTTTAAGAGATGTGACGTCACATCAAAAAGTGAAACTTAAAATGAAAGTTCCACTTAAAAACTTATATGCTTACAATTTATTTAATGATGTTTTACATGGATTTACAAGTGTATCGATTTTAGAGTTCAACTTCATTTTAAATACAAACTTAAGTGACAATACAGTTATTTGACACATGCTCATTTTCAAAAAAGAAGTACGGCTGTTAAGAGGGGGGGGGGCTGCTTATCTGTGTGACATCATGTAAGGGGGGGTTCTAAGTTTTTGTGACAATTTGGAAGGGGGGAGGGCTAAAATCGGCCAAAATCACGTGACGTCACTTTTAGACGTCGGCCGTGTGGTTACTGTGTTAAATGAGGTGCATGGAAGGTGGCTAGGTAGCATTGTATAGCGGTCATGACGGGCACAATTATGCGATTTTTGGAACGGTTAACCCTGGTATCTGTTTGCAATTTCGGACGGGTCCCCGGGAAACATTTTCAACAAAATTGACAGTCCTATGAACTAGGAGAGTCACTCTTGTTATAATATGAGGTTGTAATAGTATATGAAGCTATTATCACTGTGCTGTGTTAGTGTAGAAGACTACTAATTGATGGTGATATGATTTTTATTTAAAAGAAATATTATTTTACACACACACACACACACACACACACACACATATATATANCTGCAAACCAAACATCCACTACAGTATCAGAAACTTCAGGTATATATATATATATAGTTGAATAAAGATCTGGATATTATAATAAAAAGAATGGAGAAAAGACTTGTTCTTAAACCCCAAACCAGACCGTAATAGATCGTTTTACACTCACCCTCCCTCCCGGCCATACCATCGGCCCTACACGCAGATCTTAAGGCCATCATAGACGACATGACGCGGAACTGGACTCAGACATTAATCCATTGAGAGGACATAAATATATATATATACTTTTCAAAATATTTTATCATCATTATTTCTTTGAGGGGGGGGGGTATGTCTTAGAATATGCTCGCCCTGATACATTATAATCATTGTGTCTTGAGGTTTTGAAAACCCCCTATACAAGGATTAAAAAATTAAACTCTCCAACACCTCCTACCTCCGTCGTAATTTTAATTAAGGCAAACTCAGTGCCCAGATTTGTCTCTTGGTCACTGTTATCAACCGAATTTTAAGGACTCTCTTGTTTATGTTAGCAAGTCCCTGTTCCACCGTGGTCTGACACACACAATCAAACTCAATACCACCAAGTCCAGTTCTCTCTGTATCAAGAACGCAGTACTTGGCGTGGTGGTCTTGCAGTAGCGCGCGGACTGCGAACCGAGGCGAAAGAGAGTCACGGGTTTGAGCCTAGGTGCTGGCGAAGCCCCCGGGGCATTGTGCTAGCTACACAATCCCTTGCTTATTAGTGCTGACTTAATGAAACCTTGCAAACGCTACTTCACTTGCCCACAGTTCGTCATGGTCTGAAAAGGGATTATTATTTTCATGTCATCTATCATATTCCTGTTGTTCCGTGGTCAGAAAAGTATTATCCATCTCAATACTATCATGTCTATAGTTTTTTTCCGGGGTTAGGCACGTAGTATCTATATCAATACTAACACCGTTGTCTTTAACTTTAAGCACAACGGTTGGTCCTGTCAAAAATATCAGGAAATTCACTAACTGTATTAATATTGTCCTCGTCAAACTGAAGGATCATATTTTCCTCACCCATCATAAAGCCACAACAGGCTTTTCGGGGTCGACGTATGTATAATCACCAAAACAGCCATTTGAAGGATCAACCACCCTGTAAACTTCACCTGTTACATACAGGTCCTCAGAAAATATACTGGCCACCCCAAAAAAATCTCCTTCCTGACGGTCACTATCGTCACTATCAAATTCGTCCAACTCCTCTGTGGCCTTTTCTTCTGATTTTCTGCCTCTAAATCAGCTTGTAATTGAACTAATCGGATTCTGTCTGCCCACACACTCACTTCTTACGTTTTCTAGTTCAAGTCTGTATTTCTCATCATGTTTTTTCTGTCTCTTTGGATACTGTCTCTGACTCCCTTTATCTTCTTCGTGACATTGACTCAGTCTTTCTTCATATTCTCTGTGTTTCTGTCTCTCTTCCTCCAATTTTTCTTTCCGATCATGTTCTCTTCCCTACATATTTTAGAAACGCGTTACCTTTATATCCCATTTCTGCACCCTCCTTTTCGATGGCCCCCTATTGTACTATCTATTTGTTCAGAGTCCATATTAAGTCCTCCAGATAAAATCTATTTATCAATTCACAAATGAAACTTTAAAACATCATATGTTGAAAACACACACACACATGCACACACACACACACACACACACAAAATGCAATATAAAACACTTGTCTGATTTTTAAATAAATCACTTCAAAATAACAAGTGTCTTAGCTATAATTATAATAAACCTTTAAGTGATAATGACCAAAACAGAGTCATAAACGTGACCGTGGATATTACAAGTCTCAGTTCCGTTGTATGAGCAGCAACGGTCACGACAGCACGTCACATACTCTAACTGCGCGTCATAATAAAGATGCGTTCAAGATCAGAAGCACCGGCGCAAAATAAGCATAAATATTAATAAATATTAATAAATAGAAAAGTCCCCATTAACCTCTTAATACTGACCTAAAGAAACGCCATTAGATGTTATTTTTGGTTTGAAATGTTGAATATTATGTAGCGACGATGTTAACGTTAAATAGCATTATGTCACAGTTTATGTAAGTCCTTGGTCGAATTGAATTACTTTCTAAAATGATAAACATATTATACAACCTTATACTTACAGCGGTATACCTGAGCAGTTAAGTACAACGACGTGACATCGAGTATGCGCATCGAACATTAGCATCAAGTATTCTAAAGGTATAACTAACAAAAGAAATAACATCATCTAACAAAACTAAATTCTCCTGTTGGCTTCTATTAATGACTTCTTTATGCCATACCTCGAGCAGCTCTTCTCCCCTTTTACCAGGCACCCTGAAAGCAAATCATCTTAAAATGTCAACCGGTGCACAATGACAGAATACTTAACTTACTATTACCTTGAGGATGGATTCTTAGCTTTATTTTAAAAGTTTAGAGCAACACAAGACAGAGTGAAACCTTGTGGACAATTTTCAAAAAGAAATAACGAAAACCGCTGTTTCTATAAATAATCTTTAACTCTCTCTCTGAGACTTCACGTTGCAGTGAATTCAGACAGAATGGTTCAAACGATTATTGTCAATAAATGTTAACCCACTAGCCATGATAAAATTAGAGCATGTTCTATATATTTCTAGAACCCTTGTTGGACTTGAATTAAATTAGAAACTATTCATCATTATTTTATTTTTGGGTATTAACCACACCACTTGATAAGATAAAAAAAAAATATTTGAATTCTAAAAAATGTCGAAAAAAATCCCGATATCTTTTAAGTGAGTTTTAAAAATCAATGATACAATAATACAACTCTTGTCTCATCATCTTATTAACATTTAAGATTTAAAAACTCATATTGCTTCGGGCGCTCTGAGCCTTTTACTTTTATTCCCATCCCCAGACACTGAGGCGGCTGATATACTATTATTTTAATTGACCAACAAGAGGATGTGGAGAAAACCTATTCCTATTAACCCCTTGTAAACTTCGTTGATGCACGTTAAGAAAAGTTCAACGCGTGACTGAAGGTGGGCCCTTCGTTGGATCCTGTTCTCACTTACACTGAAGGCGTGCGCACATGCACCTTTGCAGATTGTCGCCATCTGGTAGAGATCCAGACTTTGACTCTCCTCCCCCCCTCAAACCCCACCCCGGGGATATAAACGTACCGTTTCTTCACTCCCTGTAAAAACATCACGTCTGATCACAAGCTGGTCTCAAACCATGAAAGACTAATACACACACAGAGAGACAGAGAGAGAACGAACCCGTCAACTTAACTTTGAACAATTGAATTTGGCCTGACATGGAGTGGGGCATAAGTTAAGATAGCGCTGGGGCGGAGTTTCTTACATGAACATATTTAATTAAGTTTAGTTGGCTTTGTTGTATAATTTAGAAAGGAATTTTATATAGTTTATGTGGAACACATTATAAAGCCTTGTTGGACAGAATTTAAATAGTTTAATGGGAGATATTGTAGAGCATACATGGAAATATATTAGGGCAGCGGAAATAAACAATTAATTAATAGATTAATTGTTAAAAAATTTAAGCGATTAAAATTTTGTGATCAATTAAAATTCGATTAAAATGTTCTAATTTATTTATTATAATTTTATATTTTCAGTTACTTACATATACTTCTCTCATATTATTATTATTTATTTAGATGGAAGTACGTCACTACAAAGTTTTTTCCCCTTTATTTCTTCCATGGTAGAACGAATTTTCTGTGTTGAGGCCACAAAATTTGCGAGCCATAGAACTAACGTGAGTTATCTTATCTTATCTTATATGTTACAGACGCTCCTTCTGTACAGAAGATTATTGCGTCCTACGTATTTCTATGGTTTGTGTTTAGTCCTGTAACCTTACTAGAGTTTTAAATGATGATAAAGTGTTGGCTTTCCTGGTTTCTTCAGGCAAACCATTCCACGCCCGAATGCCAGACGGAAAGAAAGAAAACTTGTATGTGTTTGTTCTTGCATATGGAATAAGAAAGGTGTTTTTATCTTTATGTCTATTTGAGGGTTGTATTAAGTTATCTTTGTGTTGTATTTCTAAATTAGAATTAATTGCCTTATGTATAATTACTAATTTACTCTTGGTTCTTCTATCCGCTAGTGTTTCAAGGTTTAATGATTTAAATAATGGTGTTACTCTTGTCAGTTTTGAATATTCTCCAGTAATGAATCTGGCAGCTCTTTTTTGGATTTGTTCTAACTTATCAATATTTTCTTTGGTGGATGGATCCCATACAGAAGATGCATATTCTAGTATAGGTCTCACCAGGGTGAGGTAGCATTTTAGTTTATATCTTTGTTACATTTGTAAAAATTTATTTTTATAAAGCCTAAGGTTTTGTTTGATTTTTTAATAACTTCATTGACATGTGGATTCCAAGATAGTTTCTCATTTATTATGACTTCTAAGTATTTTGCATCTTTAGTTTGGGTTAGTTCTTTTCCATGAATGAAGTATTTTTAATTTATTTGTTTCTTTTTCTTTGTTACTCTTAGCAGTTGACATTTTTCTGGGTGGAAGGACATACTCCAGTTAGTTTCCCATTTTATTAATTCATCTAAGTCTTTTTGTAAAATTTGGCAAATAATGAATCGCGATTTCATGGGTCTATCTATGCGTTATATAAAATACAATTAATCAAAATTAATCGATTAAGTTTTCCCCCAATTAATCGAAAAAATTAAAATGTGCGTTTGGAGATATTATTTAGTATGGATTGAAACTTTTTGAATTGTGGATGGAAATATTATACAGTTTATTGGAAATATTGTGATGAGCACATGGAAATAATAGGGCAAGTTTGTTGATAATGGGTCCAAATGCAACGGCGATGATATTGCTTTAAATGCAATAGTAGGATGCTGCTATTTGCGGATGATGCGGCACTAACAGCACACACAGAAACTCGTTTCCAACAACTCGTATCAAGCTTCCCCAATGCCTGCAAATAATTTGGTCTGCAAATAAGTTTTAAAAAAGACAAACTTCATGGCCCAAGACACTCGACCTCTACCTACTATCAATATCGACGATGAAAACTTGAAGGTTGTGGACAGCTTCACCTACTTGGGGTCCAAGGTCTCCAATACACTGTTTATTGAAGAGAAAATAAACAGCAGAATTTGCAAGGCAGCGGCCACAATGGTTAAATTAAATAAACGGGTCTGGCAAAGCTAACCGAGAAAACCAAACTGTTCGTCTATCGAGCCTGTATCATCAGTACACTACTATACGGCAGCGAGAAATGGACCACTTATACATACCAAGAGCGCAAGCTTAATAGCTTCCACTTGAGATGCCTGCGTCGCATCCGTGGTATTAAAAGGCAAGACAAAGTGCTTATTAGTAAGGCCCTAATGCGTGCCAATATCCAAAGCATGTTCTCAATCCTTAGTGAAAGACGCCTGAGATGGCTAGGACATGTTAAAAGAATTAGCCCTGGCCATATCCCCAAGGACCTACTATATAGTGAACCTGTTTCGGGAAAGAGGAAGACAGGTCACCCACGCCTGCGATTTAAAGATATCTGCCAAAAGGACATGAAAGCAGCTAAAATACGTACAAGCGACTGGGAGTTTAAGGCAGAAGACCTATCTGCGTGACGCACAGTTGTCAAAGAGGGCGTCATAGTAGCCGAGGAGCGAAGAATGGAGGAGGCTGCAGACAAAAGTACTAGGAGAAAGGCCAAAACATTTTGAAGCACAAAACTCTTGTGTAAAAGCTGTTGTAAAGACTTTCACTCAAGGATAGGACTGCACAATCACTCGAGAAAATGCAACCCAACCCAACTGTGATGCACCATCGTCTCGCGAGACGGAAGGATGCCGAGGATGCAATAGTAGATCTGTAGTTAAGATTCGAATCAAATTAATGGTCTAGATCAGTGGTTCCCAAACTTTTTTTACCCACGGACCCTATGTGTGAAAACTCTATAAATGCATAGTACAAAAATTACAAATCCAACAAAAAACATTTTTAGGAAGAAGCATTTTTTGAAACTATAACGTTTGCTTGAAATAACATTTAAAACAATTAGTGACTTGGATGAATGTGATGAGATAATTTGAGCGTATCTATGTCCGACTCAATTTTTGTGAGAAGCAAACGCAAATACCCACAAGCTCTATTTTATAGTCGGTTTTCTGGTGTTTTTTTTTAACAGTCAGAAATATTCAAGTGAATAATACATTCAAATCTTTGGTCCAGACTGCATGAAGAGCCCTTAAATTGCGACAATTAACCAGCAAATCTTCATGTCTATTTTTGCAATGTCGAAAGATTTTGAAAATGAGAATTCCTCTTCCCAAGTTGTCTTTGTATACAAATTTATTAATTTTTTTTTGCAACAAACGCTTATAATAAGTTAATAAGCTTTTAGTTTTGTTTATATTTAATTTGTCATCTTGTTGTCTTGTAGTTGCAAATTAGTTTCGTTAAATTTGGCAAATAAATAATTCATAGAGTAAATTTAATTTTTTGAGTTAATTGTGTTGCTAATCATTGTCATTATTTTCCAGGAATTCCAACACTGAATCAAAAAGAGCATAAAATGGATTTCAACATTCACTTTTAAATAACCAATGTACTTCTGTATGAATAAGTAAACGATTATAGCTTTCATCATTTTCCAAACAATGTTGAGCAGAAAGTCTCTCATTGGCGGCGTTTCTTTAGATTTTACTAACTACTCTAATGACACAATCCAGTGATCCATCCAGCATGCTAAATTTCATTAAGGTTCTTTTGCGAATAAATTATGTCGATGAATGACAATGTACTGAGAACACATTCGGTGCAGCGTATTTTAAGAATACTAGAAAGGCAAGCGTAGGTCTTTAACTTCGATTTTTTTCCCTCCTAAATTCAGTACATTGAAAAAAAACCGTTTCACCTTTCGTATCTGTTTCTAAACATTCAGCCATACTTCAAATATTCTACAACACTGTGTTGTCGGCATTTTTGTCTTCGGCTCACTCATTTTTTTTATTTGTTGTGAAAAACCACTGTTAATAATTATTAACTTTCAATGGAATTTCTGCAGTAAAGCCCATTTGACAACAAATGTGATGATTGAATACGATTTTAGATAAATACAACTTCCGACACATCGAATTATCCTATCTTCATTCACAATAAAAACAATTGTATTTTTATGCTTGTTAATGAATTTTTCAGTTCTTACGCGTCAAACTGATATTTCCATAAACCAAGTAGACGTCCACATGTATTTTGATTGGTTATAGCTTTGGAAATTACCGTAGTTCCTTTTCTAGTATAAAAGTTGCACTCTTTGACTGATAGCACCTCAGAGGGTATTGAATTAATAGAAAAAGCATTCCGATACTATTTGATTTATTTTTATTTCCACAATGATAAAAATGCATCAAAATTTTTATTATTTTGTTTTAACCCTAGCGTGGGCCCCCAGACGTTGTTCAGGGACCCCCAAATCAATTTTTATTTTCTACGGATTAGTACTGGGGGTCCGTAAGGACCACTTTGGGAACCACTGGTCTAGATTCTAGATCCTAACAGTCAGAGGTCGAAAACCATTATTTGAAATAACCATCGCAAGATGTCGGGCCGCCGAAGAGAGGATAGATGATGGAAGGAGAAGAAATGTGTGTGTGTAGGGGGGGGTTGATGGTGGTAGTAGGTGGCATAGGGTATGGGGGCTGTTGCAGGTAATGACCCTCAGGGCCGAAGCCGGATCCTATGTGTTTCCCTAACATGAACACAGGGCCATATTTTGTAATGGAAATGACTCTCTATTTCAGGACGCAGGGAAAACATATAGGAGTGTGACTAGACGGTCTGCTCACGGCAGGGGGTGGGTGAGTGTTGTTTTATCTGAAAGGACTCCGGAATGGCGGTTCTAAAACAGGGGAGTTTGTGGTCTTTTGATGTTTACTTAGAGTTATTCCAATTGTTATTTTTTCGGCGTTTAATTAAGAAGTGAAAAGGAAACCAACATTCTGCTTCATCCTTTTAAACTCTAATACATTTTAAAATATATTTTTTAAAAAACATCATTACATGTATAACTTTTCCCACCACTTTTTCATAGTTTCTCCACAATTTGTCCATTCTTCTCTACAATTTGAAAATAGTCTGCCACAATCAGTTTTCATCTTGTCAATTGAGTGTCTACATCTCTCTACATCTTATCCACGTACATTTCTTCTTTTTTTTTTATTGGGTCCACAAATTGTTTGCGTCTTGACAACAATAAAGTTAGGAAGAAAAAAACTGGTTAAATAGTGTGCGTGTTGTGTGTTGAGCCTTCTCGTCCATGACGGACATCCACCGATCATCGTCGGCATCTGCATTTCCTCCTAGGACATAGATAAAGGTGTCTGAGGTGTCCATATAACCCACAAAGGGGATCAGATGAAGGTGTGTGGGGTGCTCCTATAATCCACAACGGTGATCAGATGAATGTGTCTGGGGTGTCCCTATAACCTAAAACTGTGATCAGATGACGGTGTCTGCGATGTTCCCTATAACCCACAACGGTGATCAGATGAAGGTGTCTGGGGTGTCCCTATAACCTAAAACTGTGATCAGATGAAGGTGTCTGGGGTGTTCCCTATAACCCAAAACTGTGATCAGATGAAGGTGTCTGGGGTGTCCCTATAACCTAAAACTGTGATCAGATGAAGGTGTCTGCGATGTTCCCTATAACCCACAACGGTGATCAGATGAAGGTGTCTGGGGTGTCCCTATAACCTAAAACTGATCAGATGAAGGTGTCTGGGGTGTCCCTATAACCTAAAACTGTGATCAGATGAAGGTGTCTGCGATGTTCCCTATAACCCACAACGGTGATCAGATGAAGGTGTCTGGGGTGTCCCTATAACCTAAAACTGTGATCAGATGAAGGTATCTGGGGTGTCCCTATAACCCACAACGGAGATCAGATGAAGGTGTCTGGGTGTCCTTATAACCCACAACGGTGATCAGATGAAGGTGTCTGGGGTGTCTCTATAACCTAAAACTGTGATCAGATGAAGGTGTCTGCGATGTTCCCTATAACCCACAACGGTGATCAGATGAAGGTGTCTGGGGTGTCCCTATAACCTAAAACTGTGATCAGATGAAGGTATCTGGGGTGTCCCTATAACCCACAACGGAGATCAGATGAAGGTGTCTGGGTGTCCATATAACCCACAACGGTGATCAGATGAAGGTGTATCGGGTGTCCCGATAATCCACAAAGATGATCAGATGAAGGTGTCTGGGGTGTCCATATAACCCACAACGGTGATCAGATGAAGGTGTCTGGGGTGTCCCTATAACCCACAACGGTGATCAGATGAAGGTGTCTGGGGTGTCCCTATAACCCACAACGTTGATCAGATGAAGAAAGAAAATCCTGAGTTCCCATTAGAATGGAACGGACACAATGGCTGAAAGAAAGAAACTACTTTGACTTCCATTAAAATTATTTGAGCGTCAAAAGATAATATAAACGCTAAATAGGTAGGTTTCGTGAATCATAAATGAAAGGAGTCTGTTTAACGTGATTGTGGACTTGGTAATGAATATAAATGGTTATAATGATAACTAGCGGCAAGCAATTTTCATGATAAATAGACATATTAAATATTGTTAATCAACAGAAGAACTTAAGTGTTAAATTTTTAGACGTACATTTAAATAAAAAGTAAACTACGGGTTCAAAAAGTGCTGACTCAGCAAAGAACAAAACATAGATCAAGCCGTGGAAGGTAAAATAAAATTGGTGGAACAAGACTTTTATTTATTTTTAGAAATGCCAACAAACTCCCAAATCGTTCCGCGGCAGTGAAATATTTTGACCTGGTCAAAGGAAATATGAACAACAATCGCCTGTAGATAATACTACTAGATGCCTAATATTTTTTATCTAGGTCATCTCAATCTCCCTTAACCTAGAAAGCCAAGCGAGTCCGTGACTTCTATTGGTCATCACCATCTCCTGGGACGAGATATAAACCCGAGGACTTTTTTTTCTTTTCTTGCGGCACAATTTTCAACGAGATGGTGGCCATTTATCATTTTACAATCAAGCGTTCTCAAAATGTGACCTAGTTATTGGGTCCCTGTAATGGTCTGTCGATTCCCAAGGGGTGCCTACTTTCTTTTTATCAAGTACTGACTCCAACGTCACGTCGGGGGCTCAAGATTTGGGGCGTTTGGTCACAAACTGTTTATATCCCCTAGCACACATACATTTATTTCCATACGCATACTCCCTTGATAAAAGCTTAATCGTATCAAAATAATAGCGTTGAAAAAAATACTTTCAATAGTTGGAGTAGGTATGATCACGGGACCAATAGTGTTTAATGGGGGATAAGAGCAGACGTAAAGTAATTGTACTTCAAGCACGGATTTTCTTACAGTTAAAATAAAGACAATTAACTTTTCGGCGGATAAGTTTATGTGCCCCTAGATCAGAGGTTTTAAGCCTTTGTGCAGTGTTGCACTGCTTTTGATTTTAACGAGTAAAATTTTTTAACGATTAATCGACCACCCCTTATAAATGTACTGGAAGTAAAAAAAAATAAAATATTTTGGCCGATAAATATAAACTATTTTCCGGACGATACAGGAACATTTTGGTTTTATACTCATGACTGACGTGACTGTTCAAAATGTTGATAAAGGTTATGTGTCCATTGAGAGAATTCGTTTCCCTACCCTGCAATGTTCCCTCTAAGTCTAAGCTCCGTTGTCCGTGTACAAAGATTTTTAAAAAAAAAACTCGTGTGCAAAGTTGCACAACGTCTATTTTTTTATTTTATTTTTTTGCAATTTTTTTCAAAATATGCTGAGAGGTGATTCTAAACTTCTGCGTGGCGTGGGCCAAATATCTGCGCAGCCATCTGTTTAAAGGAAACATTGCTACCATGGTTCTAACACTTTGCTTAGATATCACCTGCAAACCAAACATCCACTACAGTATCAGAAACTTCAGCTGAGACAATGTAAAGCGATGTAAACAACTGTTCAGCTCGGCTGGTTTTGTGGTCAATAGGACCCGCTCATCACTTCAATCAAATAATGTAAATACACTTGTCTGTTTGCGTTGTTGGTTAAAAGATGTCATATTAAGAAGACATTCCAGTGTTATTTCGATTTTGGACAAGTACGTTTAATAAATTTTTACTTGTGACACCATAATTAGAAATGTTGGGCTTTAATTGAAATTAACGATTAATTAATCACTAATTTTTCAAAAGTTAACGATTAAATTTCAATTATTCCTTTAAAGCCCTATTAAATTTTATTCCGAACACCCCAAAATCATAGCCAAAATTATAAAATCTGACTTTTGTTTTGAAACAAAAGTTAACAAATTCATTTTTATTGGGTTATTTCATCTATAATAATTAAAAGCAATTTTCTGTCCGGTCCTCGATTGTAACAGGATGGTCGGTTCTGACACCATTTAATGTAACAGGCCGAGGTCCCCGTTTCTCACTTTCTCGTGATTGACCTCATTTGTGCTTCTTTGTGGGCTTGCTTAACAGTATTCTCTTTCACACGATAATTCAATTTAATAAATCAAGTCCAGGAAAAATGCTCTTTAAAAATGTAATAGGAAATATTTACACTTATTTTACAGAATACCACAATGTTTCTTATTCTTCTAGATTCTACTAGTTACATCTCTGCTCTCAACTCTTCATTTTTTACTCTCCGTGTTCTACCAGTGAACACACACACGTGACCTTTTCCTTGGCCTCCTTTTGACCATGACACACCGCGCATTTTCACGTGACATCGATAGCGATTGTTCCCTCAAACTCCTGCAGACTCCTACAGCCAATCACTATCTGAGAAAAATTAAATCTCATTTACATATTGAACAAATTTACGAGGACTTTCTTCTTATTCTTCGTTCTGAATATTGAATATTGAGTTTTGCGTGCCACGAGTTTTGCGCCAATTGGCCCGTGGTCTCCGACTTCAGCCTGCTGTATTTTCTGGATTTGCTTCCTTAGCCTTTATGTCAGCCAAGACCATCAGCAAGGCAGCAGTTGTTTTTTTGGCAAGTGATGCAGCGTTCACATGCCACGGCTAAGGGTTCCACGCATTACCCCGCCGCTTTTTACCCATTTGGAGCTGGGTGGAACTCGGGGACGCCCTAGCTCCTAACAAGTCCCTGGCTTCTCATGGAATCGAACTCGTGACCATCGGAACGCCAGTCGAGCGTGCTGCCACTCAACCACCGCGGTCCCCACGCGGACTTTAAAAACAAGTTATTTTTGGTGAAAATTTATTGTCATCAATCAGTGCTTTGTTCCCATCTTGAAGTTTGTCACTCCTGCTAATCACCACTTTTACTCCTAGATAACTTACCACCGAAAACGACGGCTAAACGTCATTGGACGGGCTCGTTGCTCGTTATTTATATTGCCCTGAAACGTGAAATCAGAACAAATAATGTGAGCTGCTCAGTTCTAAGAATCTCTGGCATTGCTAATACTTAAAAGAGTGATCTGTACAGAAAATACTCTTTCATTCGTGCAACTTAGTTTAGCTTGATTGCCTTTTTATCATGGCTATTGTATACGAAGAAAGAACATTTGTATTTGGATACTTCACATTAAGCTTAAATTTGACACTCCACTGGTTTGTTCATTCAGACTTTTTTTTGAAGACTCCAAATTTTATTTCATGAACACACTATGTAATGGTTGACTATGAGAAAACAATTAGCACTATACAAAGACCCAAAAGAACAGTGGATGATAAAACTAGAAGACTCCAAAGAGCGCCGGAAAGGTTTGGCCTCTACTTGGCCCAGAAGACGAGTAAGGTGTGGAGCTGATCACAGCCTGAAACTAACAATCATGCCGACTATCAACGCCGGACTCCAAAACGACAAGAAGCCCCGTGATTCCAAGGGGAAAGGCTCAATGGTTTATATGAAAACTAAAGTACCCGTTAAGGGTCGGGCTACTCCGAAGAGACCGTTTCGTCCCCCTCAATTAACTAGCAACGCCACTGCGCTAGGTTTAGGGCTAGGAGCGCCAGTACGGATTAGGAAAAGGCACCACTAGGAACGCATTGGACGCCAGCTCTGAGAAAACCTTCCAGTGGGGGTAAAAACCCTAGATAGGGCAGTGATGATCCCCCGCATTGTGGTGGTCCAAAACATTGAGACTCGTAAGCGCCGAAGTGATAGCGAGTCGAAGTAGGGAAAATTCAACCCCTCCCTTGGGAGGTTAACTTAGTGGGAGGCGTTTTCGACCTAGTGTCATGGACGCCCAGGTGGCCGCTTTCTAGAAGCGACCTCTCCGAGGGGTGGGGCTTCTCAGCTTTTACGTCCCTTAGAGGGCCAGAGAGCTGAGGAGGTTTTCCGGGAAGCCCCACGAAGACGAAGAGCGCAGGCTCGGGACTGCTGACTTTCTTCGACATGTAGGATATTCAGTGCTATTTCAGCTTTTCTCTGATTTTGATGGATACCTTTTTAAAAGAATATATAAATTTTCATTAAACCACAACTATATTTAATAACATTTATTTATATTTATGTATTGTAGCGCTATCCAAAGCAAGCATCAATCCTATTTAAAAAGCAAAAGTAACTTTCAACGGTCTATATAATACTATTATTAACAGCATTGGAGCATGGTTAAATCTATAGTAAATGCATTTGTGTTACAGAACAAGCAGGTTCTCTTAATATTTTTAGGAGACATTGGATAATATTAACAACTAGTTATTATAAGTAATTGAAAGTGAAAGTTTTATAATACAAAATTTTAACAAATTAAAACATGTAATCAAGTGTTATCTATGTCTCACTTGAATTATTACACTGGTAAACAGTGATTTAATTGCCAGTGATATTTGAATCATTTTATACAAAGTCAAATATGCTGATTTAAAATATATAAGTGCTTTTGCTAGATTGGCTCTATTTTACGAGATAATAATTTTTTTTCAAATTTCAAAGAAATGTGTTCAAAATTATATGTAATAGTGTTATGTATAATTATTTGAGTTAATTGTCTATGGTAATGCATTAGCAAATCGCTGTTTGCTCGATTTCCTTTTGTGTGTGTCGTTGGGGCAATTGCGCTGAAGGCTCCAACAGTAGTCAGCCATCATATGTATGTCCCATCTTCCTTGATATCTTTCCCCCATCACCCTCATATCCTGATGGAACCTCTCGCATTGTTCCTCACTAAAGTCTCCAAGGTTAGCTGGAAATTTGTCTAAATGTTTGTGCAGGTAATGTACCTTGATGCTCATATGTGCTCAAATATTTCTGAAGTTAGCGAGCATATCCTGCACAAGTTCTTCGTAATTCTCTGCTCTGTTATTACCTAAGAAGTTCCTGACAACTGAAACAAAACTGTTCCATGAAGAGGTTTCAAGGTGATCCATGAAATTAGTAAAATTTCGATCGTTGATGAGTTTTCGAATCTGAGGACCGTAAAAAATCCCAGCTTTTAGCTTCTCCGTGCTCAATCTGGGGAATGATCTTCAAATATACTTGAAACAATTGCCAGATTTGTCCAAAGCCTTAACAAATTGCTTTATTAAACCTAATTTGATATGAAGCGGTGGGAGAATTATTTTATTTTTGTAAACCAGTGGCTTGTTGATGATATTTTCTTTACCTACAGTCATGGTTTCCCTTGCAGGCCATGTCACTCTTGTCCAATGATCTTGCCTTGCCCTGCTATCCCAAAGGCACATGAAGCATGGGTATTTTGTGTATCCTGACTGCTGCCCAAGCAAGAAGTTTACAATTTTTAGATCAACACAAATTGACCACTGATGCTCATAATAACGGACTTTCTGCAATATTATTTTGATATTCTCATACTCTTCTTTAAGTGTTGTTGAGTGAGCAATGGGAAGAGATGCATAACGGTTACCATTGTGTAACAGAACACATTTCAAGCTTCTGATGGAACTGTCTATAAAAAGACGCCAGTCTTCGGAGTGGTAGTCTTGTAGTCCCATTTGGAGCAGAAGTCCAGGGATGTCATTACATTAAACAAGATCTTCCTCTTGGCTAAAAAATGGAAGAAAAAACTTTTCTCTTTTCCGATAAGATGTTATTTTAACTTCTGGTTTGAGAAAATTTCTTTCATTGAGCCTGGACGCTAAAAGCTCTGATGCTTGCTTGGACAGATTTAGGTCTCGTATCAGGTCATTGAGTTCTTCTTGGCTGAATGGTTGAGGTATTGAAGAACTTCCTTCATAATCGCTTCCAAAGTTTTCATCTGCCAAAAACTCCAGATCTTGCCCCTCGTCGGAGTCTGATGGTAGAAGCTCTAATAATCCAGTAAACACTGGTATGGGAAATTCAATGCTATGTAGTATTGGTCTCCTTGCAGATTCAAGATCAGGATAATCCCACTTAGATTTCTTGTGGCGATTGAAGCCTTTAACATTCACAATACAAAAATAACAATCACCAAAATGGTCTTTCGGCTCTCGCCATACCATTGGTACACCTAAACTTAGACTTTTCTTTTCACAATTTGTCCACTGCCATAGGCTCTCCACACAGTTTTTACAGACCTTATGGGGAGCCCAAGATTTGTCTTGGTCTCCCAGCTTCACATCGAAATAAGCAAAATATGCCTGCTGCACAAATTCGGTTATATTTCTTCATTGCTTTTCAATAATGTATTCTCCACAGATGTAACAGAATACATTCGGATTATTTTTGCACCATCTTCGTGATGAACTCATGATGTCTTTAGAAAGCAACTATAAAAGAAAAAAAACAAACCAAGTTTTAACTTGGTATAGTTTAATTAAACTGTAAGTAATATAATACAATCAATCTTCAAATTAAAACTATACAATGTGACGTAGTACACAAAATTTACTCACTAATTACAGCGAGATAGACAGAGACAAATATTCTACAAACTTCACAAGTGACAAACTCGTCAATCGATCTCAACATCGTGGTGATGTCATAACGCCATGACGTCATTAAAATATATAATCTCTAGTTCGTAACAAAATAAAATATTTCCAACCGCTTTTATGCTTCAGAAATGGCGCTGTAAAACTTCAGATATATTAATTTCAATGAGACACAAAAGACACCAAACTGATTTCATTTGTTTTACACAAAGGGTACAATCATATTTTCATAAATGCCCAATATCTCAGAAACTAGAGCCAATTCAGCAAAATCAGCGGCAGTTTTGAAATCAGCACCTATGAATTGCTTTAATTTCATTCAAACATTCTTGGTAATTCGAAAATTTTTTTTTTTTTTTGTTGGGCTGTGTTATCAAATTTTTTAAAAATTACAAAGACATGTACTTTCACGTATAATACTTTGAGAGCCTTGGTTTAAAGGCGCTTCGTACAGACTTATCAGCCCTGTAATAATAACCAGTTCTTACGGAAAGGGGTGGATGCCTTTAAAATAAATGGTCGATAAAAAGGAATATTATTATCGATTGATATTTATAAAATAATATTTTTTTTAAAAAATCCATTTTTATTATTAAAGACATTAAAATTTCTATCTTATTACAATTATTTTCTTCAAACATTAAGAAAAAGTTCTAAACAAACAAAAAATAAATCATTGAACGTTTTGTCCATCCTAACAATAGGTCTAGTTAGGTTGACGGTTCCTCTCATGTGTATAGATTTTCGTATTTCTCCCCCCCCCCCCCACAAACACACGCCTAAAAGCCTTGAATTGGTTTAGTTTAAATATTTACCCCTCCATTCCACCACCCCTTCCTACTGAAATACTGTCGGACCTATCTAAGGCAAACTTTCCTAAGTCGAAAACCTCCCTATGTCGAATTAATTGTTAGGTCCCGACCAAGTTCTGCGCATATTACGCCATTTTCCCTGACTCCAAAACTCCGTTCAGTCGATTTTCTTTTTTTCTAGTCACTTTGAGTTTGACTTTGATAAGTCCCACTGTACTTGTGGGGAAGTCTATTTTTAATTAATATAAATACACTCATCAAATACTCTATATCCAACGTGTTCGCTCAAGCACATATTGGTTACAACGAACCGAAGAGTGGTATAAATAAACACTCGCTCGCTCTCGCGTACAAACACACACCGCTAACTTTTTGACCCCACCACCACCACACTCCCACTCGCTCGCCTCTTTTCATAACATCTGACCACCAATATCTTCCCCGATAGGAACAGACCAAACACCGAACCAAACACTGGGACCCCAGACACTGGGTCAACACGGCATAACGCTCGATTTCGGGACCGGGGGGCGGGCGTACTTTTTGTCCTTTAACACCAGCCCAAGTGGTCAGCGGCCCCACCACGATTATGGTTTGACTATTTCTACTGTTATTTAGTCCAAACCCAGTAAAAATAAAGACAAAAAAAAAAAAAATCAGCGATGATACCAGAGTCCCGAAGAAAAGACGCAATTTGCCGAAAGAAACAGTTTGTGAAATTGCGTCATGATTGGGTCGTGTTAGCTGTGTAAATAATTATTGCTGGACGAATAACACAATTTTCTGGGAAGTGGGTGAGTCTTTCAGGCAGCAGTGAGAGGGAAAGTATGTTGAATATTGGCCGCCAGAGGGCGTGGGTTATCCCTAACAACAAGACAAGCACGTGGGCCATAACTTTTGTTATGGTTTAGACGTTGGTTGTCTGTAACAACAGGAAAAGCGCGAAGCTGATGAAAATTGTTGAAGTTAATTTGAAAAAAAAATGTTAATGGATATTCTCCAACAGGTGGCGTTGTTGAATACTGCATTTAGCCCGAAACAATGTAACTGTTGGGTCTTGTAGGATAAACATTAACATGTACTTTGCATAAATATTCCTTATGTGAAATGTAAATGAATAAGTACAATGGATGGTCCATAGTCTTAAAACTTACATTCGGGAAGGTGTGTTTTTTAATGTTTAATTTTTGAAAAATATGAGATGATTTGGAAATTTTTAAAGCAATTTTAATTATTTATTTTTTTACAGAGAATCACGCTTAGTATGAAGTAGGTTCAAACACTGATTTAAAAATAAATTGTTAAACTTTGTCTTCTGCATTCAATGCCTCTGTTACAATTAGATGCTTATCTCCCCTTCTGCACAGAAATACCTAAGAGAGATCAGTTATAAGACATTTTAATTTATTTTCCTCATTACTTTGGTGGTGCTTTGACAGAATTATTTTTATAAGAAATATTGTTCAAAATATTTTTAAAACAAAGAAATAAAAACCTGTTATTTGGGAAAAATAGCAAGAAAATAAAATACCATAGTCACCAGCGACCCAGTTTTTAATCCCATACAATTCAAAACTTCTCTTGTCGTTTCACAAGCTTTGAAACCATGGGCGTATGCTAGTTAGGAAGGGTGGCATTAGCCCCCCAACCCCCCCTAAATTCTAGAAAAATGTCATAAAGTTGTTACAATAAAATGAACTAAATCTTCCTGAAATTTTACTACATTGAAGACATTGAGTATAAAATTATAAATAGTGCTTGTTGTTACTGTAAGAGCCACTGCTGTCAAAAAAGCCATCCTATTCATGGAAAAAACGGTTTCATCTAAATCCTAACATGGAGTCATTGTTTCTCGTTTTTCTCCTTAACTAGTTTTACACTTCCAAACATCTGACCAGGTTTCACTGTTCTTGATTAAATGGTCAAGTGCGTAATATTCAGCCCAGGCTTGATCCTTATATGCGAGAAAGTTTTGCCATCAAAAGGGATGCAAAACTAAATAGGAAAATGCTGGTTTATTTTCTACACAAAAAGTAGTTACCAGCAATGATATAATAGAATCAAGGTAGGGTATACAAACAGTTATTCTTACATAATCCTCAGGCGAATTAGCTTTAGGATCTTCCCTGTTCATTTGTCTTCCAGCTTGTCGTGGAGGCTGAATGTCGACACCAATGTCATCTGCAACAACTTATGTAACTCTAAAAATTTCCGTATACATCTCCTCATAATTCTGTCGATCAACACCTAATGTAGTCAACAATTCTTCAATGTATTTTTGTACTGCCAGTAAATCTAAATGCACTGACTGCAATTTTTGGGTCACTACTTCTAGCTTTGATAAATATTTTTAATTAATGTGGTGTACTTCTATTCGACGAGGACCACTCTAGTCATCCGAGGGTTGCTGGGACTGGTTTTGCCTATGTGTGCGCAGATGGATGACGAGACCGATCCTGGCACAGAAGGTTCGGGAACAGAAAGGACATGGGACGAGTGGGTTGTCTCCTGGAGGGTTGGCAGCACGGGGCTTTTGGGCTTGCCTCTTATTTTCTGCGGCGATGATCCTGTTTGCCTCGCATGTCCTGGCACCTTCGTGGATAGATTGGCACCAGGTGGACCGGTCCATTGCAGCTCTTTCCCACGTGTCTGTGTTGATGGCACAAGCTTTCAGTGAGGCTTTCAATGTGTCTTTGAAGGGTTTTTTTTGTCAACCATGGGACCGCTGGCCATGCTATGTGGCATTGTTTTCAAATATATACAGGCGATTAGTTTATATCAGATGTTAAAAGTTCACAGTCGGGATTGAATTGAACAAATATTTGACTCATATATAAATATCTATTTTTTAGGGCTGTTATCGATTAATTTAAATTTAATTGTTAACTTCTGAAAAATTACCCAATAATTAATCGATAATTTTTATTAAAGCTAAAAATAAGACGTAAGACGTCATTAACTTGAAAATTTCAAGGGAAGTAACAAAACATGCAATTAGCATTTAAAAAAAAAAAATTAAAGATAAGTAGTTCAATATAATGTCAATGAATTTAAATTTTGTTATTTTTAATTAAGTAAAAACAATGTTTAATTTTTATATCATTTTCCTTATAAAAACAGCTTATTTTAAAGTTAACACTTAACAATTTATTTTTTTTAAATCGAGAAGTTTGTACGTAAAAAAAGGCAACTATTATTAATAATTAATCATTTATTAATAAATGGGGAAAAATTGCTCAAAACACATACCGTTACTTACATCATTAATCGCTATTTTATCGATTGAAATAATTTTAATACTTAAATTTTTTACCGATTAATCGAGAAATTAATCGTTAATTTCCGCAGCCCTAGTATTTTTATATTTATATTTATTTATTTGACTTTATTATTGTTTGACTAGTTCGTTGAGGAGGTATTTTTTGTTGTTGGGACGTTTTGTCAGGCCCAGATATACTCTGTTTAAACAACTTTTTAAAAAATAATCCATAAGAATGATTGCAATTTCAACAATATTTTGTATACACCCATGTTCGCAAAAAACGGGGTAAAAAACTGGCAGAAAAAAAGACTTTTTATTTTTGTTTTAAATATTTCCTCTGGGGCTTGAACCCAAGAATCTCCCGCTTGCAAGGCCGACATGATAACCACTTCACTACGAACCATTCGTTATTCTCTGAAGGAGCAACGCTGCTGAGCGCAAGAAGCATTGTTGCCACCACCCCCACTTTTTTCTTTTCATCTCACTACGCGTGCCCACTGTGATCTTTCGATCAGTGGGGTGTCATTCGTCACGTTCATTTGCACATCCCCGATTATTATTTTTTTTAAAGATCAATTTGTGAAGTCAATAAGTAAGTTTTCACAACTAACTAACCTACTATGCGTCGAGTAGATGGCTGAAGTCGTAGACAAAGAAATGTTTACATTCCTTAGTGTTGGGTGCTTAACTCAAGATGGCTGCCCTCGAGCAAGACCAACAGCAAGAAAGAAGTGACGTCAGACCGAGAGTGGTGGGCGGGACACGAGAGCAACTGTCAGGGTCTCGTTACTGGCGGATTTCCCAGAGAATGCGACAGGAAAACAAGGGGAAGAATCCCGTGCCGCATTTATCACAAGGGACGGAGCAGATGCACAAACGGCAGCGTAAAAAAAAATTGGCATAATATTTAAAGAACTTTCGGCCCAAGCCTCAGCTTGCTGGATTCTTTGGCAGCCTGACATCAACTTACTTAGAGCCTCGGCCACATAAAGTAAGAAACATAACATGAGCAACATAAAAATCAAGCTCTTATCGTCAATCACATAAAATTATTAACATAACTTCTGTAACATAACGTCTGTAACATAATGTCTGTCACATAACGTCTGTCACATAACGTCTGTCACATAACGTCTGTCACATAACGTCAGTCTCATAAGGTCGGGCCTGTAAAAAGAACTATCCTCCCAAACACAGATGCTCACTTTAATGGTCTCAAAGCACAGGGTCGTCAAAAGGGATCTGAGGCCTTAGGTAAAGTGAATTTAGTGTCCCTAAATGTAAAAGAAAAGTAAAAAATAAATATGGCATGCTTCTTTTGCAAGGCCCGTACTAATGATGAGACTAATCGGATGCGCTAGGCGGTTGCTAGTTTACCGATGCCTAAAGCTGGTTATGCAAAGCATAATCCTGACTTATTGGGTCTGACATTGAGACTTCATTCATCCTATCCGCCCTAATCAATCGGAATATATAAATTATCATTTTATTATTATTATTATTACTAACATCAAACGGCCAGTTTGTGCACTTTGCACCATCGGACTAACATCAAACTGCCAGTTGGGACGCCATGCACCATCGGACTAACATCAAACTGCCAGTTGGGACGCCTACACCATCAGACTAACATCAAACTGCCAGTTGGGATGCCTTACACCATCAGACTAACATCAAGCTGCCAGATGGGACACCTTACACCATCGGACTAACACTAAGCCGCCAGTTGGGACACCTTACACCATCTGACTAACATCAAACTGCCAATTGGGACACCTTACACCATCTGACTAACATCAAACTGCCAATTGGGACGCCTGACACCATCAGACTAACATCAAACTGCCAGTTGGGACGCCTGACACCATCAGACTAACATCAAACTGCCAGTTGGGACGCCTTACACCATCGGACTAACATCAAACTGCCAGTTGGGACGCCTTACACCATCGGACTAACATCAAACTACCAGTTGGGACGCCTTACACCATCGGACTAACATATGGGACCATGCAATGTGACATCGCTGGAAACACACGCTTATTAACAGCAAACTTTTGAATGATCGCCTGACGTGTGAGAGGAAAACGTGGAAATGTTGAATTTTAAAATCCCTTTTTTGTAGTTTAAAATGCTTTTATTATATATAACGAATATTTTTGCGTACTATGCTTATCTGGAGTTTGAGTCTTGTCTTGCATTGTTATTTGAGTTTGAAACGTTTATATCACGCCAGAATGCCAGACGGGTAAAAGGATAATGTGAATGTCTTTGATCTTAGGAATGGAACAAGATAAGTGTTTATATCCCTCTGACTATCAGAGTATTTTATTAGATTTCAGTTGTGTTGTATTTAACAAAACTAAAAATTGTAAACAAAAGAAACAAAACATTTATATCTTGCATCGTTTCAATCTGGCCGTTATCAACCTATATAATAAAAGGTAATTTTCTGTCCGGTCAATCGATAGCGATTGGTTCCTCAAACTCCTACAGATTCCCACCACAGCCAATCAGAAAAATTAAAACTCAGTTACTTGTTACAAGTTTACGCGGATGTTCAAAGCGAGTTATTTTTTGTGCAGTATTTTTTCCAAGACTTTTTTGTCGAGCGGTACGCTTTGTGATTTACAGTCAAAAGGCTTGGTTTATTCTTGTTATTTATTATAACTGTAACAAATAGAATTTTTGACGTAATGCACTTTTACGGCCGGTCGAGGGGAGGTACAACATGCCACGGAAACGACGGCTAAACGTCATTGGACGGGATTTGTTGCTCATAGAATATAAAAGATTTTTATTTTTAAATTTTCACAGCTAAAAGAAAATAACTATACTTAAGGCGGCGCTTCCCTCGCCTTATCCGCATGTTTGTGCTTTCATTTCAGGTTATTCTCCCTCTAAACTCAGACCGCCTGTGAAATATCTTAAGGATTTCATTCGACCGAGGTTAAGTCGAGAATTAACAAAACAAACTTAAGCTCGGCAGTTAGAGTAAACGCAAACCCCATTAAAATATGTTTTAAAAACCACCTGCGGCGAGTTGCCCCATTAAATCCAAAACCTCCTCTATGCCCCTGCAGTCAAACATATTCCTGTTTCATAATTAATTTTTCTGACATAAATTTTATGTGAGTCTTTTCTGTGACTTCAGCTAGGAGCTGTGTTCATTACTAAAGCTCACACTGCTATGTCTTGAACTTGCTCGGGCGTATGCTCATTGAAATACAACTTTCAGCACGCGACGTATTTCTGTGTCTTACTTTAGCTCATTTCGTCTATTTCTACCCGTCGTGGCTTATTGTTCCCCTTGTCACGGTCAAGGCCACGCCTGCACTAAAAGAACGTTGTTTAATAAGAATATTTGAGAATATTTTTGTCAGGCCTCCCTCAAAGACTCTGACATCTCCTCCACCCCACTCCCCACACACTCATCTATTCCCTTATCCCCTCCCTCTTACCCCACCCCACACACCCTCTCACAGTCGGGGCTAAGAATGCCAGTATTCCATTCCGCTGGTTACCTGGTGTGAGGTGTGCAGGTGATATATCGGTGAAAATTGTTTGTAATTCACACCCGACTCTCGCGGCATACTTCATACGTAAACCTGTGGGCCGCATGATGCTTCCATATGTTCCGAGACTTCCAGAATGTTCCACAGGCGGTTCTGTAATATATATGCGCGTGAAATATATATGTATAAAATATGTCCATGATTTTTTTGAAATACAAAATCTGCTATTGGGATCTCGAAGTGAAGGAAGTCATCACAAAATGACGGCAGGTAAATCGTCTCGAGGTCGAATTCATGACGTCATCTTAGGTTATTGGAAGACAAGTCAGAGACAAAAGCAGTTGCAATGTCTATATAAGTATTCATGTTATTCCCATGGGATTACCATGGGAAACGTCCCGTGGGATGGGATGGGACAGCACATATTTGTATTTCCCATGTATTTAAAATAATAAAATGAGAGTGTCAGAATGATACTGAATTGTCATATAGTTAATAAATTTGGTCTTTTTGCATGTCTTTTTGTATATGTAGTCCTATTTAGTAGACACTAAACCTAAACTTTCAAAAATTTAAAATTTTTATTTTAAATGTATTCCATATTAAATATTAATATTATAATAGTAATCCAATGGGATGGGATGGGATGGGACTGGCATAAATCGCCATGGGATGGGATGGGATGGGACAGAAATATATGTCCCATGGACAAGCCTGTATGTAAGCGTCTCCTTGACTGAAGCCAAATCTTTAATTGAAAACAAAAACAAAACAAAAGTTGAAAGGCGTAATGGGGATTACATATGGGGGATGGATAGAGCATTGCGCGGGCAGATGTGTGAATAGAGGATCGTATAGCTGTGTATGTAGAAATGTGGACAGTGGGTGAGCTCGTTGTACAGGAAAATGTGTAGATACTTGATGAGAGTGATAAACTGTGACGCGGTCAGATGCATTACACTAGGGCAGGGGTCTCCAAACTTTTCTGCCGAAGGGTCGTATTAACTGTCAAACAACAGTTTGGGGCCGACTACTGACCCTCATCTACTAAGTTTTGTGGTAACCTGCATATAAAAAGTCTCGAGGGGCCGGATGAGAGGGCCTCAAGATCCGCATCTGGCCCGCGGGCCGTTGTTTCGAGACCCCTGCACTAGAGTATAAGCTCATCCTGCAAGCAGATTGTTGGGTATTGACCTAGTTCGTAGTTTGGGCAGGTGTGTGGACACTGGGTAAGATCATTGTGTTGGCATTCCGGATGAGTGGATACTGGATAAGATTATCGAGTCGGCATGACGGATGAGTGGATACTGTATAAGATCATTGTGTCGGCATGCTGTATAAGTGGATAATGGATAAGATCATTGTGTCGGCATGCTGGATAAGTGGATACTTGATAAGATCATTGTGTGGGCATGCTGGATAAGTGGATACTTGATAAGATCATTGTGTCGGCATACTGTATGAGTGGATACTGGATAAGATCATTGTGTCGGCATGCTGGATAAGTGGATACTTGATAAGATCATTGTGTCGGCATGCTGAATGAGTGGATACTGGATAAGATCAAAGAGTCGGCGTGCCGGATGAGTGGATCCTTGATGAAATCGTTGCATTTTGAGAGCTGTGAATGAGATCGAAAATTTGAGGATCCTTGATTGATTCTTTTTTTTTTAATAAAAGAAAAAGGAAAGTAAATTGATGGATCTTTTGTCAGAAACGCACACAAAAACAGATAAAATGAATGGATGTATGGATGGGTCATTAGGAGACAAAAGAGACGTTGATTTAACGGGGGGGGGGTGATAGGCTCAAAATAAAACAAGACGGTGCAGACGTGTGATTTAAATAAGGAGGAACGAGAATTGTTGCTTTGAAATTGGAAGGCGTTGGTTGAAGTGATAAATCTCTGTAAGATTTGTTGGTCCGTGTGCAAAATACCTAACTCGTGTGTGCAAATGCAATTTTTCACCACTCAAACACAGATATATCAGCGTTATCAAAATTGGCTGCGCGTTAACTCTAAACTGCTCCCCGGCGTCTGTCAGATAAATGCGCGGCCGCGTACCTTAAAGGGAACATTGCTAGGGATAAAGGATTACAGTGGATAGTGGAACGATTAAGTTGGTAGAACGATGGAAGGGAATATGATTTAATGGATGCGGATTATCGTAAATAACAAATCGATGATATTAAAATCGTGGCGTGTGAATTACGCCACATTTTTAAAAAAATCAACGAGCACGAACCTGGCCATTGTTTCATAGATTGACCTGGTCAACACAAAATACATCTTATGATTATCTTGGACGTAGATCAAGTCTGTTGTGTGAAAACAATGAATAGTTAATCAAGTCTATGTATGGCAGCCAACTTTTAAAAAATACCCGTAAGGAATCGTAAAGGATAGATTGGGTGAGGGGGGAGGGTTGGGTGAGGTGAGGTGAGGGGGTGGGGTGAGGNCCCCCCCCCCCTTATAGCCACGCGGTGTATTTGTTTGTGTAATAAGCTCCCGGGGACCACAGATGCCCCTGATATCAGGTCGGCCCGTGATGTCATCATCGTGAGCCATCAAACAGCTTGTCTTCCGACATATGGGATCCAAGTTATGAGCAGCCAATTTTTTTTTTACCGGCGGCTTTACGCTTCACTCAAAATGACTGTGATCATGAGAAGGAATAATCTCGTGCGCCGTATCGCTTTGATAATGCATTAAGATCACGTGAACATACGTTTTTGTAAATGCATGGAATTGATGGATTTGAATGGGGAAACACAATTAACGGAGTCGAATAACTGGGTGTGCCAAATTTACATCAGGGCACTTGACTCCTATTGACTTATTTATACATACTAATAGATGGATGATGGATGGCTGATGGCTGGATGGTTAAAAGAGGGCGTATTTATTTAGATTTATATATAGACTGAGACGGAAGAAGGGATAGATATAAAAAATATTTAAAATATATATTAGATAATTATACTAGATAGATATATTTTAGATTGATAGATTTATATATAGATTGGATGTATAGATTTGTTGGATAAATTAGCTGTGTAGATTAGATGAATATATTGATGGATTGATGAATGGATAGATTGGTGGATGATTGGTTGGATGGATGTTAAAAGAAACTGTTTACAAAGAATCAAACACATTGCCAGGCTAAATAACATTATGAAAAGTTTTAATTGGAACTCTTTTTCCCTACCCTAACTTTCTCAACCTTTCACACTAATGACCCAACCATGATATTGATATAAAGTTTGCCTCTGTGCCTCAGTTCTCCACTTTGTCTGCGCTTTCTCTCCTAAGTTCTAGGTTTTTGTCCCTCGCCTGTAAGCTCAGAAAAGGATGGCCGCAGCAGTCTTTTATCTTATTTTGTTCCACTGACGTCAGAACAACCCTTCAATCCGCTGGCAATAAGAGACACTCGCGAACTATGGAGCTCTCCGCCCAAGAAGGCAGGGTCAATATTAGACTTGTCTAGAGTATCTCCTCTTGGTCGAACCAACACAATATTCAAGCCCCCANCCCCCCCCCCCCCCCCCCCCCCCGTAGTTCGATGGTGCCAAGTTGGAGTAGGAGTTGTGGAATTTGAAAATACTTTTTTTTTCTTCAGGAAACTAAGAAGTGAATTTCTTAGTTCTGGCTTCGTGTTGGAATCGTCTGTCGTAAACTCACATTTGAATGGCTGAAACGGGGAGATCCTAAGAGTGAAGACTTCAATCTCTTCAAGTCGTAGTTACCTGCGAAGAGTCGGATACACATATCTATATATCGAAATCACCCAAATAGTATCTGATTAGACTGCCAGAAATCATAAGTATCTATCTGGAACCGGGTCAATGTTGTTAACTATTTAAATTTAAAATTAGAGTTGGATATAAAAAATCGGTGTCACCTGAGAATCAGATATGAATGCAACCCCCTCCCCTCACTAGCCAGATCCCCCCCCCCACGTCAAAAAAAAAAACAGCCGAAACAAAAACAACAGACAAACAAACAAATATCGTAACAATAGCAAAGATGTCAAATCGGGGTAAATTATTTTAATCATCTTTGTTGTACCGGATGAATGGAGAAAGAAAGTCTATAAATACTAAAAAATAATGTTTATAAATGGATGAGCGTGACGTAATGGGTGACAGGTAAAGTTATTCCCCGCTTTCGTCTCCTTCTTGGCTTTACGTTTAAATCCCTCATTCAGCAACTCCCCACCCACCTTACCCCCAAAATTTCGAAATATTATCACAAAATTTTAGCCATCTCCTCTGGGACAGTTTCATTTCTCCTTTTTCTAATAAGACGTCTTCGGAATCACTCAATTATTCGGCGGCAACATAATGATGGTGACGCAGGTCTCTTGCATTCTAACGTCAATCTTCAAGCTAGTGCAACTTGCTTGGTCGCCGTGCTCTGACTTCTAACACTTTAGCTTATATTTTTTGTTTTTAAAAATTCTTTAGGCTCGTTCTTAAATGTTTCTATGTTGCTGCAAAACTCACACGAACAGTGGCAGGCATCAATTTAACGTGATCAGATCAAGATTACATTTTATTTCATTTAAATTTAGGGTCCTCTAAAATAAAAAATAAAATAAAACTAAGGTTCCATTTCAGCACCCTCCAGACATATTTGGGAGCCAGGTAATAAGTATAAAGGTAAAGATAAAAACAATAAAAAGTTTTTACCCTTGGAAAGCATAACATTCACAGCGTTCTTTTACAAGAAATATGCTGCATGTTTTAGATAATTATTTCATCATGACTCATGACTAGTATCTCATATGCAGTAAATCATACGAATCGAATCAATATTAATACTATTGTGACTGTCTTATGTTATCGTTAATACCCAATAATCTCTTCTCGTTTTCACTAAACAACGTTGAAGACCTGCGCAATAAAATAAGTCCCGGCCTGGCGATGTATTTTTGAGTACATAAAATGAGATTAGCACGTCTGTTGATTTGTTTCGCTTAGTTTACTTTCCTCTTTGATACCCGTCCTTCCCCCGCTTGCTCCTCGTCTGGACGCACTGTTTCCAGGTAATAGTATTTTGGATTTCTGCGTGCACTAAATGCATTCTGTCACGGGTTTCCTCTTAGTGCACACCTAGTCTCAGGTAACGCGTATCTGAAGTTAAACAAAGTAATACATGATACTAGTAATAATCACTTCAGAAGTCGGTTGTTGTTAGTAGGAAGGGCAGGGAACACTACTCCGCATTCGTGTGTGAGGCATGCAACAGAGACTGTCACTCAAGGATTGTTCTCACCAACCACACCAAGAGCTGATATCTAAGAAGATTAACGTCTTTCAGAGACGGAAGATGCCAAACCAATACAGTCAGTTATTATTTCTTTATATTCTGCTTGGCATTTTAAACAAATATATCGAAAAGATTTTTAGATCCCGTCTGAAAATGTTTTATTCACTTTTTTCGCCATTTATCTTTTTCATTAAGCTAAACGCATATCACTGTAGAGATGTTGATGAGCTACTGCGAAATCAAAGTAATAGTCGCAGGACTATCGAATGAGGACGAAATCCAACTCGTTTAAGATGACTTCACCCCTCCCACCCCCTCTTAACGGCCTACATTCACACAATTAAATCTTCACTCTTGCCTATCAACCAACAACAAAATTTTCAGACACTGAAAACCTCATCATAAAAAATTCTTAACATAGAAGATTCAGCTCATAAAGAATATATTCTAGAGTAGATCTAGTCTATACCTCAAGTTTTTGATACATTTTTTACGCTTCAATTTTGCTCAAACTTTTATAACTCAAAATGTTGTACAATGGTGCGCCCAAATGTCACTAGAAAAAATCGAATATTTAGAACATAAGGAAGACGAAATGTATCAATATAACATCCGGGCATTCGGTTAGAACATGTCATAGGTAATAATCAAATTTTATTGACATATCTGAAGAGGTCCTTTGTTAATTCTACGTTAATCTGAGTCGGCCTATTGGACTTGAACGACATTAATACTAACTTACAACTTTATTATATACTATTTTATTATATAAAATGTATTTTTTTAATTTTAAATTTAAGCTGAAAAACTATTGCTCTACTAGATCTAAACTTTGCGTAAAAACGAGCGTTACGTTTTGATGTATGACGTTTTGAAATAAGAGAAATTACAAGCTCTCTGAATTTCAAAACAAATATATTTGTGTTTATTTTAAATAGGCATATTACTGTACTTTAATTAAATTCTATAATCAACTCTTGTAGTTTTTATTTTAGGACCTTTCCATTTTTTTTGACCGCCTTTAAGCACCAATGCTAACAGCACAATACGTACGTTAAAATTTTCTATGCGAAGATCAGCTCAAATTCTCAGCTGCTCACGGTGGTGAACGAGATCTATGGGTCGTTGGTCCTGTAGTGGGGTATGACTTTTAAAGATGGGAATTTTATCCTCATTCCCAGCGTCTAAACATTCATGGGTTTCAACACCGACTTCTGCCGTATTCCTGAAGCGTAGCTTCCATCGTACGCGTCCAACGTATTCGGTGTATCCAAATCGCGTTTTGTTTCTGTTTGTTTGTTTGTTATTGTTTCCTATTCCACGCAAGGCCACACACTCGAACGAGCGCGCGTGCACCCGTGAGCGGAGATCCCAACGAGACAACTGTTGTGTACACATTTCAGCGCGGCTGCCCAGAGGTAATAAACACACCTGAGGACGCAGGTCTGTACACAGCGGACATATCAACATGATGTTTGTCTAAAACATATCGTTGTGCGCCACCATTTATTATGACGAGAACTCGGAAAACACAACGAGCGATGAAACGAAAAAAAAAAAAGGAAAGCTTTATTGGTTAATTTTTTTTTTTAGATGAAAGGGAGGGGGGAATGGGGTGACCTTGACATGCACTGGCGGAAGGGTCAAGGCTGGGCTGAAGTAGCTGAGAATAAGTAATGTCATTTTGGGATGGTGATGGGTTATGGATGTAGGTGTATAGAGGACCTTTGGGTGGCTAAAGGTCATGGATGAAGCAAATAGGATTTTGGGGTGCAGTTGGGTAAGAGTTGAAGCAGTGAATAGAAGCTTCTGAGTTGGCAATGGGTCGTTCAAGCACCAATGAAGAGGACCTAGGTTGTGGTAATGGGGGATTGCTGCAACAGTAAAGATGACCTTTCGGGTGATAAGGGCCTGGGTGAGATAATAAGTAGTGAAGTGGACATGCATGTTGTGCTAGGGCTGGTGATAGTTAAGGTGTGCTGCAGTGAAATGAATCCTTATATTGAGTTGTTTTCGGTAACATGTGAAAGGCCTCATTTCATCAATCAGTTTTGAGAGTGATGGAAATGTTATTATCCCTCCTCCTCCCGCGACCCATCCATTCCTTGCCGTGTTGTCTTAAATGACAGATATAGTTTATTGATGTAAGTAAAGCGAAGAGTTCACTAGGTTCCATGTGCTAACGTTCCGACTAACCAGCGCACGAGCCCGGAGCTGGGGGAAGGGGGGGGGCTGTTATGCTCACGCAATCTATTTTGTTTTCTCTGACCTAATTCACGTTACTCTACGAGTCCCGGGAGCCTCTACTCAGCAGGTCATAATAATACATTCCTACTTTCCACTGACCCATACCACCTCCTCACTCGCTAAACGTTATGCCGGCGTTATTCTACCGGTCCTTCGAGTCTCACATCCACCGTCCACTAATCTAATCGTTTTGTTTTTGTGTTTTTTTTGTTTTGTTCTTTGGATTTCACGCTACAGTCTACAGCCAGACCACATGAACATTCCTGGTCTTAAATGTTAATTGAAAGACTAATCAAATTTTAACTAATGCTTTAAGAGCATGCGGACTTCGTATGAGATGTTTCCTGTTTCAGCAGAATTTCTTTTCTCAAAGGGTTTTGTTTGGGGGGGGGGGGTAATTACTTTTATCTATAGTTAACTTTTTCAACATACCTCTTGTATGACCTGGTAAAATGGGAGATTTCAACCCCGGACGATTCGACCTTGTTGACTCGACCACAAGGCGTTTGGGCCGAATATTGGCAATATCACTATTTTCATTCTTGTTTTAATGGGATTGTCATGTAATGAAAGAATTTCCTACAACAGGTAACTACATTACATTAAGCATCAATATATGAATTAAAGACTTGGTATAAACAATTAAAACCAACTTAAAGTAGTCAACCCTTATCATGTAAACGAAACAATTTACTAAGTGATAGATCCTCAACTCTGCCTCGTCTGTATTGGAATGTATGTTTTATTTACATGGCATCTACGTAATTAATGTCGTTTAAGCACTCTCTTATCAACCACGGATTTCCTCTTAGACCGGAGGGGACGGAGGGGAGGACTGCGGTCCGCGGGTCACATGCGGCCCGATACAGGGTTCTGTGCGGCCCAAAGGAATGTGCCGCAAATTCGAAGAAAAAGTGAATAAATGCATCTACCTTCGACATGTTTATGCTTTTGTTTAAGCTCTTTCTGACACCTTTTTTTGCCCACTGATGCGGCTATCACGCTTTAAAATTTCCCCACCACGTTAGAATGATCAAAGTCTCTCTCCTGCACATGAAGGTCCCCAAGCTGATGTGCATCCATCTTCTATCAATGCCCCATCCATTCTAACAGATGTTTCACTTTTTTCATCCGGACTCAAACCTGTAAAGTAATTTCCTGTGTATTTCATTCAATTCTTTAACCTTTTCAGTAACGGCATTCTTCTCAATCTCGTCAAGCTACTCTCTGTCTCTACCGTGAACAACATACCCGCACGCCGCATGTTTCAATTTGCTCTAAATGTTACTAAGCTGCAGACAATTATCTTAGTGAGCCAGTGTCTTTGATGTTCGCCTCGAGCCACACAGTCCGGTCCCCGACTGCTACATTAACCCGGCATTGGAAATTAGATCCGTTAAATAATCTAATGCCATCTAAATTACTCACACGACTTTTGTTACACATCGATGTTGCCGGGATGTGGTGTGTCCAGTGTTCCTCAAATAGTTTGTTTCAGTCCGTTCGCACCGTTGAAATTAATTTATTTTTGTGTTTTACTTCTGCTATTTCCACCCAAAATTCGCTCGTGCGAAAACTGCGCAGAGCGTTTAAGTCTGAAGGGAGTTCAGGCTCAAGTGAGTTAAGCTCAAGGGAGTCAAGAGCCAAGGAAGGGAAGGATCAAGCAAGACAAGATACGAGGCAGTTAGACAAGGGAGTAAAGGATCAAGCAAGACAAGATACGAGGCAGTTAGACAAGCGAGTAAAGGATCAAGCAAGACAAGATACGAGGCAGTTAGACAAGGGAGTAAAGGATCAAGCAAGACAAGATACGAGGCAGTTAGACAAGGGAGTAAAGGATCAAGCAAGTCAAGATACGAGGCAGTTAGACAAGGGAATAAAGACCAATGAGTTTTACAGTTCAAGGGAGTTAAGAGTTCGAGAATAAAGAGGTCAAAGCGTTCAATCTAAATGTCTTTTTTTTAAAAATAGTATAGGTATAGATTTGTATATATATATATATATATACATACAAACTTTAATCGTTACATAATTAGGTATTGTTCTATTTATTCCATTATGTACTAATCTTTCAAAAGTACGGTAATATATATAAATAGTATTGTATAGCTTGCAACAACTGAATTTGAGTGATTCACGCAAAATAAAATTGTTGTTGCTGAAATAATAGAACTTTGTACTTCTGGCAATGCGTGTTTCTGTCAATGGTGGTAATCGCGAATCCAGATCTATTTTTAATATGGTGTTAATATTTCAGATCAACAAGCTTTAATGAGCAGCTTTTATGTCAGATTTCTAGGGAACTCTTAAGTTCGAGGTCTCGGAAACTGGCGTATGGCGTCACTTTAGCAGCTCAACACTGATGGTAACTGTTGGCCCGAGGTGTCTGACCCAGTAATATCGAAAATAGATCCGTCTGATTTGGACGCCTTCAAGAACATCCCAAACGTGCGACTGTTCTATAACGGGAGCTAACCTCCCATTAGATCCGACATTGTCGTATTCCTGTGTTTCAAATTGGAAACAGCTGCCCAGACTAACTACATGACCCACACACACCGCATCAACCACACATTGGTCTTCATCCACATGTGAACCTTATGAAGTCCGCACAGTTACCTTCTTGAGTGCAACTACTGCAGGAGCTTGGCGGGGAGGGGTGGCGCAATACAAAAAAAAAGGGGTGCATCAAAGAGGCCTGCGAGATTTGACGGGGGAGGGTGGGCAAAAAAGGGAGATATTGTTCACTTACGCCAACGTTTAACAGCGTCACGCCATAGGCCTACCCCTCGACATACTCTCGACAGACATGCTCTCGGCGTACCCTCGCTACTTTTTGTCTTCAATTATTGATGAATCTGACATTTCCGCTAATATGGCGGGCCAGTGGGTAAAAAGACAACAAGTGGAAGGAATCAGACGCAGGAATCGTGCTGGAAGATACAAACTTGAGACGGGGTGGAGGGAGGGGGTGGGGAGGGGGTGTTTCTTCGAAACAGGAGGTGGGGATGGGCGAAGGTTTGTGTGCTGTGCATGCTCGTGTGTGTTTGTGATTTATAAACCCACTCAAAAACAAGCCATCAATAGCACCACGACATCAGCTTAGCAGATGGGATTCAGACATTCTCTCGGTGGAGAATCTGTTCCAGAGTGCATCAATTAAAGAGTTTTTAATACTCACAATTAGCGGCGGATTGCTTGCGTGAAACCTTTAGAGATAGTATGAGTTAAGGTAGAATGTTCAAGAAACCATTTTCAAAGGAGAGAAACATTACACTTCAAGGTGCAGGATAGATTGACTTAATTAAAAACTGTCTATTATTTGTCTCTATGTATTTTAAATAATTATTGTACAAATTTTTTTTTTAAATTCGAGAACATCTTTCCTCTGTCAAAGAACACATCAGAATTTAATTTAATAATAATAATAACAGTGAGAAATCAAACGAAATTTAATTTTAGTTTTATTGAGATTTGCTTCGATCGCACCTTTCATGCAATTAGATTTAAGATATTTAAGGTTTACTGAACATATAATAATTCTTTTTAAAATGATTTAAAAAAAATAAAATTAAATTTAAAAAAAACAGCTTAAAGTAGAAATAAAAAATAAATAAAAAGATCCTCATTTGCTAAACATTAAGACCGTTCTTTGCAACAAGATATGAAAATGACCAAATATTTTATGACAAAATAAACCGTGATGCATTTGATACTAAGAGATAATAATTTTGTCATAATTTTTTTGTTAACAAACGTTAATATTTTTTAAAAAACTTAATAATTATATTAATTTTTAAAAAAAAGTATATGCTCGTTATGAAAAGACATGAGTTGATTCAACAATAACATCACGAATATATCAAATAGTATTATATACATGGTCTATAAAAACAAGGAAAAACAAATACAATGGAATAAATACACTATACAGAACTTGTCAGTACATTTCGACACGACCCACCGACGTACAGTAACTATAGACAGAAAACACAGTATACCTTTAAATACCAGAATATATTGTCTTAAGATTCCTTGTTCTAATAGTGGGACTTTCTCTTGTCTTTTGCACCATATGAGATGAATGCTTTGTTTACGATGACAAACCTAAATGATTCGCCACGCCCACTCTCTCCTTTCCTATATAAGCTCTTACTGTCTTCCTGCTCTCTTTAGCTTTGCATTTCACTGTAGAAAGTTTAAATTTATTTATATTGTTTTATTTTATGTGTTCTATTTGTCCGCCGAAGAAGGCTCTTTGCTGAAAAGTTCGCTGTTTTGTGACGTCTTGACAGGCTCATTCATACCCTGTTTGCATGTTATAATGTTATCCATCTACGTATGTATAAAGTCTGGTTGTAGTTTAACACAAATTATGCTCCTGTCTTGTGGCACTCTACTCTGACTTCTTTATCTTGCACTTACCATTAGCAAGAGGGCACCATCATCATTATCATTTGTCCTTTTGGTTCCTTGTGGAACATAGGGCCTCTGTCAAAGCTCCCCACTGTGCACGGTCCCTCGCCAGTCGCTTCAATTCTTCCCAGCTCTTTCAGTTCTTCCAGCCTCATCTAACATGCTCCGTCTCCATGAACGCTTGGTTCTTCCCTGCTGGCGTTTGCCCTGGGGCTCCAATCTAAGGCCTGCCTCACCCTGCTGTTATTAGCAAGGGGGCAGTTATCACAAAAACGAAATGGCGCCAGTATTTTCAAATGTCCCATGTTCCTTTTGACGTCACGTTAATGTAACGGTGTCCCCGACTGCGGTCCGCGCTCTTTGTTTTACGAATCCTCAGATTTAACAGTTTCTGAAGAGTAACGAATCCAAAAGGATATAGCTTAGCAACAGTGGCATCAATAGGGGGTGCGGTGGGGGCGGGCCGCCCCGGGTGAGACAATCAGGGGGGATGACACCAAAATGTAAAATTTTATTTGTTCCCGTTATTTAGCAATGGAAAACGAAGGAGTTATATGGGCTAATTTGTGAAAGTGTGACACCATGAGCTACCACCCCGGGTGACACCAACCTTAGTGACCCCTCTTCTTAGCAATCAAAATTAAGTGTTCTAGCTTCAGGGGATATTGTTTGTTTAACAGTGCAAAAAGTTAATTTTATAGTTCTGAAAAATGCCAAGCTTATTTCGTGTCGGCATCACTTTTCCAAGCCGCATCCATAGCAGACGGCGAGAAAGTCCAGTGAGGTAAAACTCAGTTCATATAACGGTCTATAGTCTGTTATTAAATGACGTATTGCGTTGCTATACTCATAGAAGTAATTGGAGATATTTGAATTAAGTTTTTTTTTTAAAATTAAAAAAAAAAACTTTATTATATACCTTTAAATATTCTATTGTGCTATGTTTCTTACAGAGTTTAGCTAAATAACGTTGTGGACGAGGTAGGTCTCTTGGTATAGGGTTCGCAGTGAGAATGGGGTTGGGTTTGAGATGGGTTTTTGAGAACCACCGACCGTCACTAATATCTTTCTTTGTCGTTATACTGGAAACGAGCAAAACGAAACGCGATGTTTGCTCGTCTGGCCGATCACTGGGCCTGGACGCCGGTCGGCTCTTTGATGTCTTCAGAGGTCATGGTTAGATTTCAAGATCTCAGCTTCAGCTGCAGATATTACAGTTTACAAGCATCATATGGAGTTTTAAAACAGGTGCGCTACATCCAAAGAGTTGACATCGATATCCCCCCCACCCGACNACGTCAACCCCACTCCTCCCCCCCCCCTTTGTGTCCCCGTCGCCAACTAACCTCTTGCTTTGCCCGTCGACCCTCAAGGTACGCGAGTGAAAAATTGAATTTTAATAGGACCGTGGAGAAAGTCGGATGGTTTGCGTTGATTGACGGACGCCGCGCGTTGAGCCAGAGATTGGCAATAGCCGCCTTGCACGTGCCCGGGGTGGGGGCTGACAATGAAACCTCACACTGTCACTGTGGTACTTAAGTGAGGGCAGGCGCAAAGAAAGTAATAAAAAGAGAAATGAATAACAATAAACACAATTTAAAAAAAAAGCAAAATAAGCACAAAGAGATGAAAGAAAAAAAATACTGGCTTCATTCGGCTGGACCATGCTCGCGTGTCGGTGAAAGTGGGAGGATGACGAGGGTCGAGCGAGAGTAAACGCGAGACGTGAGTCCCCAACGATGCCAGGAGACGGGCCAAGCAACGGTGGGGGGGTTCTCGTTTCTGGGAGTGAGCGGGGAGCCGCGGCGTGCTTGCTTGCACCGCGTGGTGGTGTTGGCGGCAGTGAGACATTCTTTGAGTGTGGAGCTACTAGTTTTATTTCTGCTGTGGTGGTTTTTCTCTTGTTTATGATCATCAACCGTGACATTGTGTGTGTGTGTGTGTGTTTTTGCCAACTCACTTAATATAGGTCAATATCATGTGACTTTATTTTATTTTGATTAATTGTAACACATATTAATTCAAAGTAAAAGTAAATCGTTTCTAAGAACATAAAGTTAAAGAAAAATACCACGTGACAAGAGCATTCGTGAACGGATTACACCAATTATCCGACTCACTGTAATCCATAACAGACGTAAGTGCCGCGCGCGATCTATATTTAGACCTCCGCTATTAATGGGAGGAAAAGTGACAACGAAAAGTCGCTAATGTCAGTCGCTAATGCCTATCATATAATTACGTGTAGCGAGCGGTAGCAAATCTACGAGCTACACCAGCCTCCCGTGAATATGTACATGGGTCGAGCCGAATCTCTCTGTCTCTGGGTTAGTCTCTTTGGTTCTTGGCGATTGTTCTGCGACTAGTCAGACGTAGCTGGTGGTGCACGTGGTATAATTGAGCGACTAGCCATAGCCGTAGCTGGTGGTGCACGTGGTATAATTGAGCGACTAGCCATAGCCGTAGATGGTGGTGGTGCACGTGGTAAAATTGAGTGACTAGTGTCCGATTATGTTTCATTAATACGACAATTAGCGGCAGCAGGTTCCCCGGCGCTTATCTTTCTTATTCGTCGCTTGAATTTATCCCTACTCTCGTAAGTCTGTGTAAATTCAAAGTGAATGGTGTATATTTTACCTTATGTTTCTGCGGGGTAATTAGTTATACAAATTCAGCCCAGATTCGTAATGGGTGCGATGCCAAGTTACGCAGCATGTTATTTATGGTGTAGTATTCAAAATTAGGCGACTTAACTTGATCTGGTTTCGAGTTGTGTGTAAGTTCCAGGTTTGTCGCGTATATTATTAGCATAGTTTCGTAGAGTATATACCGTTCCTAGACTTCAATTCGACGTTGAATTGTGTCTGGCATAACCCACTTTAGTCATCTTAGTGGACACTGACTGTGCCGTGAAAGTGTTTTCATTTGTGAGCCCGACTTAACAAAGGGGATACCTTGTGACGTCACGCGGATGGAGTACAGGTGAGTAATCCTTTTAAAAAAAAAAATTATGTTGTTCTTGTGTGTCCAGGTACGGCCGCCCATGGCAAAGGTCATTGGAGGTCAGGTGACATTCTCTCATATTATATATAAATCCCCTCAAACCTCATTGATGAATATTAATATATATATTACCCTTCAGCAGTGGCGTCACTAGGGGGTGCGGTGGGGCGGGCCGCCCCGGGTGACACCATCACGGGGTTGACACTAAAATATAAAATTATGTATTTTCCCGTTATTTCGCATTGCAAGCATGTTTTTTTTAAAAATTATTTTAAAAAAAAAATAAATCAACACCAGAGTAATTGAACAGAAATATTAGAATAAATGAAACGGTCCCTGTGATTACGTTCAGAAAATTCTATCACGTACGTTCTCTGGCCGTAACGACATAAAATATTTTTATACGTGTCCACGCCGTGACTGACAAACTGGATTTATCCAAAGCATTTAAGAGCAAATTATATGCGGCGGCTATGCGCCAGGCAGATATCTAAAGAAGCTTTCAATACATTTATTCTGGTTTGAGCTTCCTGTGATTGGTATAGTTAAGAAGGTTTATCTATGATAAAAGCCTGTGCTATGGTCTTGGCAACGTTGACTGTAATGGTTGCTGAGCTTAGAATAAGTAACAGCGAGAAAGAAAACGAAAAAATGCCGATGGTACACATGTCAGGGGCGTGGCTAGGAGGGGCTTAATTTTTTTTTTTTTTAAATTTGGGGGGGGGGGGCACAGCCATTCTGGTGGAATAATATTTAATGTAAAACAATTTCGGGCATTAATTGTGAGGGGGGTCCCTCAAGTGGGGGCCCGGGGGACTTTCGACATAGGACCCCTCCCCCTACCATAGCTACGCCACTGCATTATTTGTGAACTCTCCTAGGAAACGAAGTACGAGTATTCTAAGACAAAAAGAGTTGTAATATATCCGTAATCCGCCACTGGTACAAATATCACGGGACATAATCCACTGGTGAATCGTTAGTGCTAGCGAACATATGTTATGTGTAGTGTTTAGGACTGTAATATGTTGTACTATGACGCATGTTGTTAGTCTGTGATGATCGACAAGAACCAATCTCATCTTTATACATAATGCACGTAAAAAAACATGTGAAAATGAGCATGACGAATGGCCCCGGCTGAGGTCTAAAAATCTCAGTGGGAAAGCGGAATGGGATGAAACGAAAAAAAAAAGAGCGCTCAGCAGCGTTTTTACTTCTCAGAATAACATGATTAGTAGTGTAGTAGTTATCACAAAGGAAACACGGAAAGTCCTGGGTTAAATTCCCAATTGGAACAATTTTTTTTCTGCCTGTTCTTTTTTCCATGTTTGTGAACATGACTAACCCTAGAATCGGAAAATCACAACTTATGTTGTCAAGGGGTGGTAGTGGTAGTTAATGGTGGGTGGCAGGTAACAACAACCGGTGTGCACATGTCTCCACGTTTACTCTTTTTTTTCATTACTTCGTGCTGCTGTTTGTGTCCGTTCTCTCAAACCCCTCCCTCACATCCTTTGGACTATCTATGATGAGCAAGTCTGAGGCGCATGCTCCGCCGCGGATCATCTTGTAGTCATAAAGTGCATGTGGCAATTTGGTGTCTTTTTCGTTGGCGGCTTTCTTAAAACACTAAACTTGGCCTGAGAGTTGAGACCACAGATCGGACAAGAGATGGCCGGGATGTCGTCAGCAGGGTTTTGTGTACGATTTTTTTCCTTGGGCTGTATATTGTATCATGTATGCAGATGTCTATCATGCATGTTGTTGTTTTTTCGTTTTTTAATGACGAATGATGTATTCGTTCAACTCAATATAAACTGTTTGTGTGGGACCATCAGTGTAAAGCATGCCACCCCTTTAGTTATAGTTACGGCCAATAATTTCTTAGTTTTGCTTAGCACAAACAGTGAGAAAATCAGGACATCGGATTGAAGGACGTTGGTCACTTGTTGAAATCTTAGGAATCAGTCATATTTAACTGCCTCTCTGTCACTCAGTGACTCTTGCAATTTCTCTTTCGCTCTCTCTCTCTCTTTCTCATTCTCTCTCTTTCTCTTTCTCATTCTCTCTCTCTCTCTCTTTCTCTTTCCTTATCACTATTATACATTCTCAGTCACATTAAGTCAGTTTCAGTGTCTCTCACTCTTTCTATCACTTTTTATGAACACAAATCAATTTCCTATCACTTTTTTCTCTGTAATGTTGTCTATAGATTTCCCTCACAAAAACGCACACGAAAACACAGAATTGCACACACTTTTTTCTTTCATTCTAAATTCTTCTCAAACACTTTCTTACTTTTGGCAATCTGTTTCTCTCTTTCTCTCTCTCTCTCTCTCTTCTCTTTCTCTCTCTCTCCTTATACCTTTCTCTCCCATCTTTTATGAACCATTATACTTCAGTATATTGGGCACAGGACATTTAAGCTCATGTCGTACGAGAATTTGTAGACGGGATATGGTATATCTTATAAATTACATCTGCTCCTACTATGACAAAGAATATTTTTATATTTTCTCCGTATACAACTGTTTCAATTGTTCCCGCTACAAAGTTAAATATACAACTTACCCGGCGATAAGTATCACCATGGTACGTGTAAGAAATTAAATAAGAAAACAAAATAATGATAAAAACTCGAATGGGTACTTAAACGTAATTTCAAACAAAGAATTTCGGACTTTTTTTTATTCAAGGGAAATTAATTCAGGCTTGTCCATGAGGAACGTCCCACGGGATGGGATTGGATGAGATGGGATGGGACATGCATTAATTGCCATGGGATGGGATGGGATGAGATGGGACAGAAAAATATATCCCATGGACAAGCCTGGAAATCATTCTAGATTACATTAAAATTAATTTCAAATCAATAATTCTGAAAGTAAACAAACTATTGAGATTTTTGAAAAATTCCAGCTCCAACATTTTTCTAAGTGTAATTACCCATCGTGTTGCGTTTGTTTCAACTCGATAGCTGTTATGGTTTGATTGGCGAGATATTGACAAAATACTGATATTTTTTCTGTGTTTTTTTTCCTCAGGAAATCCCGGAAACATTTTCGGAATTTTTATTGTGCACGTGCACATCCTTGTGACTTCCTTAACATATTTGCAATAGAAACGAATCCTCCATCTGATATGGTTCAGGAGAAGTTGATTCTGCAAGCTCGAAAAGACAGGACAGGCGTTTCAAATATATAAAATGCAATTTTTCCATTGGAAATTGCGTTAAAATATTCAGTAGTTTTTTTCACTCGTAAATTCTTCTTGTGTTTTGTAAAGTTCGGTTTATTTCGCACAATCTGCTGAATACGGTCCTTTGAGATTAATGCCATGATCTCTGTTAACAGCGTCTGCTTCGTTAAGGGAAAGGGAGGGTGGGGTCGATCAGATCTATAAGAAACTTTTTTGTTGTTGTCCAATGAGAGTCACCTTTAACGGAGATCTTAAAATCATTTTGTAATTAAAAAGTAAATCAAGTTTAGAAGCTTTTTTTTTTTTTTTTATATTTTAAAAATTTTCTTTTGTTTTAATTTGATTATTTTCCTCTAGTTCCCCCCCCCCCTATAACTGAAATAGTTTACATTTAGATTAAAACGGGAAAATAAATATTAATAAACCCATTATTAATCAATTTCTCTCATTTTTTTGGTTTTTCTTTGCGACAGAAAGTTTTCAAAGAAAATTAGATTTTCTAATACTTTTTTTCACTTAAACGATTTAAAACGCTAAGTTGTTGGCAAAAACATACACACTAATATAAATTTATTAATACACATAACGGTACATTTCAACTGCAGAGTATTTTATAGTTGAGCTTTTTCTGAAGGTGTTTCCGTTATTGTTATTATCTAATACCCCTCCACACCTGTCCCCTCCCCCACTCACCTTTCGCTCCAATTTCGAATAAGCTTAATGCGCATGCGTAACAACCTGGTGTTGACATCCTGTCTGTCTTACAGCAGGTGAAACAACATCTTATGCGTAACCGATACGAGATGCAGAAGCACCTCATTTTAATTCATTGTAGTAAACACACACCATCTCATACACTATCTGAGGTTCAACTAATATCCTACAAGAAATGTATATTTGATTAATTCATTGTGTGTTGGAAATGGTTTTGATATGTTCCATAGGGGTGGATTTGTCATCCGAACAATACTTTAGAAAAAGAAAAGCAGGGGCGTATCAAAGTTTGACCCCGATGAAGGCAGGCTCAAGAATTTGTATGCGCACTGTATCGTGAAAGAAAGGGCCGCCCGTGGAACCGTCACTGAAAAATGGAAACACAGACTTTTGGACGCCTGTGTAGCGTTGGATTATGTTGACAGCCGAAGTAATATAATATATATAGATTTACATATACTTCTATCACAGTATTCGTTTTTGTTTTGCGTGTTTATGCTAGAGCTCGTCAACTCTGGTAATTTTAAACGGCTTTACCCTTTATCACAAGCAAAATACAAATATTTTTTATAAAAAAACTCATTCAACACTGTTGTAAATAGGAGTACAAAGATTGTAGTAATGGCGATTAAGCGAGTACTAATACGCATACAATGGCGGTGTATGTTACTCAATATCCTTAACTCTCTTTAAATTGACGCGACAATGCAAGCGCTGTTTTCTTTTCTTTCTTTAAAAAAAAAAACCTTTATATTAACTTCACCGTCTTGTCTGTCTGTCGTGGTCGCATGATCCTGTGGAAAAACAAAAGTAAAAATTTCCCACTTCCCGGGATCCTATCGAGCTAACATTTTGCACATAGATTTTTGTTACCCGATAATGCATTCTAACAAAATGCCACATCGATTGAATGTACTGTTATTAAAATTAATAAATTTTAGATTATCTCCATGTATCTCTATGTAGCATGTAAATATTTGTGCTAGATTGTCGCGCGGTGTGAATTATATTAAACGTGCGTTGCATATTATATTGAACATTCTTTTATATATTCCCGATCGGTAAATGTTTGTGCTAGTCTGTTGCGCGGTGCGTATTATAATGAACATAGTCAATACCTTTAGTTATGTCTTATATATATA
>MUZC01000052.1:1279901-1293000 GCA_002072015.1 Radix auricularia | reverse complement strand
CCCCCCCCCCCCACAAATAAATGACTACCATCAGTTTGCCCAAACTTGTTTAAATTTATGTTAACTTATAATGTTCCCCTGTCATGCTCCCATCATGTTCACAATCTGGTTCTTATTTGTGCCACTATCATGTTTCCTATCCGTAATCATTTTTTTCTAATCTTATTTCCCTCTCATGATCCCTCACCCAAGTCCTACATCTCGTTTCCCCCATCATTTTACCCCCATCATGTATCCTCATATCCGCCCTTGGTGTTTCCGGTCACGTCTAGCCGACCTCTATAGCACCGTCTGAGGCTGACCATTTGTATGCTGTGTCCAGCTGGTCCCTGGCTCCCCCCAGACGACATAAACAACGTCACACGGCATCGCTAAGGTCCGACGAGGATCGGGAAAGAGCCCAATAACAGACACAAATTGTCCCTTTATGGCTGCAGCAATTCTCGGATTAATATTCCCAGTGCGTTTTCAGATTAGCTACATCCCATATCTTACTTTTCGTTCTCCCTCATTCTCTGCCCGTGTTTTGGTGTTTGTGTGTATGTATGTATGGCAGTAGGAGTGCGTGCGTTTCAAATCATCAGAATAAGGAACCCGTTTTTTTCCGTAAAGAGCGAGAGATTTTTTAGTGTGGGGGGGTGTGATGATAAAAAAAGGGCTTAATATTAACGTTAGATCACAAGAATAGAGCATATTGAACAAGATTTCTTTTTGTTTTAAATATGCGTGACTTTGGCCATAGTTTTCAATAACGATGTTTGAAAAGAAGAGAAATAAAGATAACTTTTTCTGTCACGTGTAAACAGATTTCGACTCTTAGTGTTCAATAACGATGTTTGAAAAGAAGAGAAATAAAGATAACTTTTTCTGTCACGTGTAAACAGATTTCGACAGAGTCGAAATCTGTTTACACGTGACAGAAAAAGTTACCTTTATTTCTCTTCTTTTCAAACATCGTTATTGAACTCTATGACCACTACTGATCATCTACAAGTTAACTTAATCTAGGAATGATGACTGATCATCTACAAGTTAACTTAACCTAGGAATGATGACTGATCATCTACAAGTTAACTTAATCTAGGAATGATGACTAGTCATCTACAAGTTAACTTAACCTGGGAATGATGACTGGTCATCTACAAGTTAACTTAACCTGGGAATGATGACTGGTCATCTACAAGTTAACTTAACCTAGGAATGATGACTGGTCATCTACAAGTTAACTTAACCTGGGAATGATGACTGATCATCTACAAGTTAACTTAATCTAGGAATGATGACTGGTCATCTACAAGTTAACTTAATCTAGGAATGATGACTGATCATCTACAAGTTAACTTAATCTAGGAATGATGACTGGTCATCTACAAGTTAACTTAACCTGGGAATGATGACTGGTCATCTACAAGTTAACTTAACCTGGGAATGATGACTGCTCATCTACAAGTTAACTTAATCTAGGAATGATGACTGATCATCTACAAGTTAACTTAATCTAGGAATGATGACTGGTCATCTACAAGTTAACTTAACCTCGGAATGATGACTGGTCATCTACAAGTTAACTTAACCTAGGAATGATGACTGGTCATCTACAAGTTAACTTAACCTAGGAATGATGACTGGTCATCTACAAGTTAACTTAATCTAGGAATGATGACTGATCATCTACAAGTTAATTTAATACAAGTACCCTTGACGTATCTGTGATTTTGATCTACGTAACAAAATAGAATCTTATCTGTTACAGACTCTCCTTCGATATATACAGAAGAATCGTATCAAAACAATGAATCCAACGTTAGGCTTTACCCCTTTTGAGGTGTTTCTATATTTCTTTCACAGTGTTTCCCGTGTTGTGAGTTGTGTGCTCTTTCCCCTAGATGCCTCACTGAGTTTAAAGGAACAAAAATCAATGCCATTGTCAAGGAAAATGGGGTGTGCGGCTGAACTCCAGAGATATCATAATTAAACGTCAGATTTATAAAAAAAAAAATTGTATCTCATTTCTTGGGTTCGCTGAAATATTCCATTGTTGATTTGGTTTTAGAATGAGTATCAATATTTAAGGCTGAAGACTTAACGGTAAAACTGTCCCCTTACCTAATGTACTATTCTGTGCAAATTTACGAACACTTTACAACGTGACCTTTTCATCGGTAATCTGTCGTTCAATTGACATTTACCAAGATTCAGCTGCCGAAGTGTCCCTTAAACTAATATTTCTTTCTAATTCAAATCTACACATTTTTAACAGCAAAAATGCATCTGAATTAAGGCCATCAATTTATTCAAATCCATCATTACTTTACAGCAAAACTGTCCCATAATTAAAATCTTTCTTTCTGTTCAAATCTGCCACGGCTTAACAGCGAAATTGCCCTTTTCTCTAATCTATCACTCTATTGACGTCTACCAAGACATCGCAGTAAAACTGCTTCCTTCATCTAATCTATCATTTTATTCAAATCTACCACCTGTAGGGTCATTTCAAGGGGATGACCTGGGCGTCCTCCCATCAACAAACAAATCTACCACTTGTCGGGTCATGATGACGTGGGCGTCCTCCCATCAACAAACAAATCTACCACTTTTCGGGTCATGATGACCTGGGCGTCCTCCCATCAACAAACAAATCTACCACTTGTCGGGTCATGATGACCTGGGCGTCCTCCCATCAACCTCCCATCAACAAACAAATCTACCACTTGTCGGGTCATGATGACCTGGGCGTCCTCCCATCAACAAACAAATCGATCGAGAGATGGAGAAAAGAATAATCGCGAGAGAAGAATAATCGCGGTCCCCCGAAATAGACTGCATTCAAACAACGCGATTGCAGCATCCGGGGCTTTTGACTAAAGATTACCGTGGAAGATAAAGACATTTTTTGATAAATAATGTAACATGCCGCCTTACATGAGAGAAGTTTTCTATTAATATTATTGCTTGAAGTTTTTAAAAAAAATCTTATTTATGACATACGCTCCTTCTTTTACACAGAAGATTATTGCGTATTGAGCTTATCAATGGTTTATGTTTAGTCTTGCATTTTTATTAGAGTTTTAAATATTGATCGTGTTTTAAAAAAATACTTCATTGAAATTGAACTGAGGATCAATCAAATTTCGGTAAAAGCGAAATATGTCGACCGTGACGTCACGGTCATGGCGACCTTCTTTGTTGTTATAGCACGTCCTTTAAAAAGCTTTAAAATTAAAAATTCTATAGCTATACCTAACCCAAACCATGAAAATCTTCAATTTTCCGAAAATTCTAAAGCTATACCTAACCCAAACCCTAAAACCTTCCTATTTTTTTATAATCCTTTTAGCATTTATAGAACTTTCTTTTCCAGAAACCGGTAGCGTCGTGACGTCACGGTCGACATACTTTGCTTCAGCCCAAATTTCTTTCATCCCAGAGAGATGAAACTTCGTTAGGGCTGAGGCTTGTAAAACTATTTCACTCCCTCAAAACTCTTGATGCGCTATAGATTCGGACTTAAAGACATGCTAACTGTCACGTTTAAATTCACTTCAGCCTTTGTTTGAAGAGTTTAGTCTTCACGGACTTGAAATAAATGATCAGTGATTGAATTGTACTGAATTTTCTGAATAAACACAAACTTTTGTTGTATTTTCATCAAAATATTTCAAATAGAGTTTGATTGTTTTAACTTACTTTATCACAAGATAAATCAAACAAACAAACAAAAAAAAAAAAAAATCGTCCGATTATAAGTTAATTTTTTTTTTGTGGGTGTTGTTTTTTAATATTATTTTTTATGGTTTCTTTGTTTGTTACATTTTTTTTCTCTTTTTTTAGTTGACTTGTTTATTTTCCTTGAGAATGTATAGTATCCAATCCTTATTTACGGGGACTACGTTCCTTGCCCTCGCGCAAAACCCGAAAATCCTCGAATTATTATTGCAGTTTTTTTATGAAACTTGTGACGTCACGTCATCTGCGGCCTCCAGCAGGAACGAATAACGAAGCTGACAGTGTTTTGCTTTTTAAATATTTTTTTAAAACTAGTTATAATGTATCGTCTCTCTTTTCAAATCAATTTTTACATTTTAGATTATGTGGAATTGCTGCTATACAATCATTTACATATTATTAAGGTGAATGTGTTTCTGCTTTAAAAAAAATATGGCATAAGAAAATTCACGAGATTGACAAAAACATGGGGGAAAAACTTTGAGGGCGAAATCCGCGAGTATGCGGGGCCAAGAACGGCGTAACAGCGAATAGGTTGATATTAAAGCTTTTCTATTTTTAAAATCTGCCCTCACCCCCCCCCCCTAAGTATATAGCACCACCCCTACGGCACCTCTGTCCACGTATTATTACAGATTAACGACAATAAACATCATTGGCATTATTTACCCTTGACACTGACAGAAAAGTGGCAGGCTCGGGGATCTTGTATATAAATGGTTCCAAATTTGTATCCTTTACTCATTTGAAGCACCTCGACTGCTCTCAATCCATTACTCATTCAGAGCAAATCGACTGCTCCACATCCATTATTCCGAGCGATTCGGCTGCTCAACACCCATTACTCATTTAGAGCAACTTGTCTGCTCGCCATCCATTACTCATTTGAAGCACCTTAACTGCTCCCCATCCATTACTCACTCAGAGCAACTTGACTGCTCCCCATCCATTACTCATTCAGAGCAACTTGACTGCTCCCCATCCATTACTCATTCAGAGCAACTTGACACTGCTCCCCATCCATTACTCATTCAGAGCAACTTGACTGCTCCCCATCCATTACTCATTCAGAGCAACTTGACTGCTCCCCACCCATTACTCATTCAGAGACCTTTACTGCTCCCCATCCATTACTCATTCACAGCACCTTAACTGCTCCCCATCTATTACTCATTCAGAGCACTTGACTACTCCCCACTCATTACTCATTCAGAGCAACTTGACTGCTCCCCATCCATTACTCATTGAAAGCCCGTCCACTGCTCCCACAGAATGAATAATATTTTCCATTTTTATTATAAGTTAATTTTTATTTTTATACTTGGAAGAAGGTATTGTTATGTGAAACGCCAGAAGGTGCCAACATCGGTGCATGGCGCCATGATTTAAAGGAAATAGTTCGGGGTCGCCTCAGTGTTGATCAAAGCATGTGAGTTGGTCAGTACATGATCCTCACCGGATGTGAATTGCAACAATTTAGAGGTCGTCAGCGGCGCTCCGATTAGTGACGGGTTCAGAGCCGATAAAATGCGAGATATGACGAGATCAGGTTGGAAACGTCTTGGGTGGTGGGGTTGGGGATGAGGGGGGTTTAGAACTTATAATAATTCTGCTGAAAACTCCCACCTAAACTATATGTGAGTGAAAGAAAAGGAAAAAATATATTTAATTTGTCAACAGTATACTACAAAACCGTTTCGATCGCAATATTTATGTAGCAGTATTCCTGAAAGTTTAGCTTACCAAAATAATATGTCCTAATATATCCTTTCATCATCGTTTTTTAAAAGTAGTTTTTATCCCCCTCCATCCCTTCCTTGCAAACGTCTACGGATGTACCAAAATGTTGTTTATGTAAATATGTCCCGAAGTATCGTATACCAAAGAACTATGTACCAAAGAACTATGTACCAAAGAACTATGTACTAAAGAACTATGTACCAAAGAACTATATACCAAAGAACTATGTACCAAATAATTGTTTACAAAAGTACTGTGTAGCAAAGCGTTGTATCTCAAAGATTTGTATCTCAAATAAGTTTCGTACCAAAGTATTGTGTACCATATAAAAATTTGCCAAAATAGTATGCTCTCAACTCAACTGGTGCTAATGTTTTGGAGGGGACAAAGGGGACGTGTTGTAAGAAAATGTCTGGCGGTGGTCCATGGTGGTCAGTGGTGATCCGTGGTGGTCAGGGGTGGTCAGTGTTGGTCAATGGTGGTCAGTGGTGGTCCATGGTGGTCAGTGGTGGTCAGTGGTGGTAAGGGGTGGTCCATGGTGGATAGTGGTGGTCCATGGTGTTCCGTGGTGGTCCGTGGTGGTCAGTGGTGGTCCATGGTGGTCCGTGTTGGTCAGTGGTGGTCAGTGGTGGTCCGTGGTGGTCAGTGGTGGTCCGTGGTGGTCAGTGGTGGTCCGTGGTGGTCCGTGGTGGTTCGTGGTATCAGTGGTGGTCAGTGGTGGTCCGTGGTGGTCAGTGGTGGTCCGTGGTGGTCCGTGGGGGTCCATTGTGGTCAGTGGTGGTCCGTGGCCGTCGACGTATGGGGTGATGAGATGGTTAGCAGGGTCAATGAATTTTGGTGGCTGTGGGGAAAAGGCGACATCCAAGGGGAAAGGATTGCGGAGATGGGAGAACATAATACATAAATGGCCAAGGACAAGGAAAAGGTGAACAAACGAGAGGGAGTTGTGTTGAGTTTCAGGACGAACGACGCCATGTTTATCTGCCCATTGGAATATAACACCTAAATAAGACACCAATGCGATGACTTTCTCGGGTGACAACATTTTTAACAGGTTTGAGCCAGACAATGTTGACAGTCTTCTATCCCAGACATATATTTATTTGCTCTATACATCCTAATAGATATGTGCGATTCTATTCTCTACCCAGTTGATAATACCAACATTTAGAGTTAAAACCATGGGATTATGATATCAAATTAAGTGAACTTCCTGATTCAAGGATCTGAAGCCAATTCGAGTTATTTTTATCCTGTAATTTTAGACAAAAAGCTGATATTTAACTATCGTGTTAAGCTGTATAGAATGTATGTATATGCTATACTAGTTTTAGATTTCTTCAATAATTTAGTGACAAAAGAAACATTTCTTTACAATGTCCTTTTCAATTCATTTTACTCACAATTTCAGCTGCCCCCCCACCTCACACACTTTTTTCTTTATCTCATCATCATATTTTTGGCGCTCTCACCTTCGTTCTATTTTAGTTCACTTATCTCTGGTCTCAAATATGTGTCGTGTTGCAATGTTTGCAATGATTGCACAAATCATTTTAAAGTCGTTGATTTTGATTAATGTTGATCTCATTGCTGTCATAGTTTAAAGAAGTAACCTGCTTGGACTAAAGGCTTTAGTAATTTCTTTATTGTTTAATATAATTTAATACATATTTATTAAAATTAAATCATTTAGAAAAGTACTTTCTTGGAAACAACAACCGAGCTATAAATAATTTACATCAGAGCCATGGCCATCAAATGGGACTTAACTCTTTGACGAGTCTGAGCCTAAGTTGGGTCTTTATCTCCCGCCGTCCTCTCCTCATTTTAAACTCATCTCTCCCTATGTCCTCAGCACCTCCCATCCAACCACCCCCACCCTCTTATACCACCCGCATCCTGGTTTTAATCAGCGCACTTCGTGGTCGAGTCGTCGCGGAGATCTACGTGGCCATGATGGACTTGTGGTCAGATAACTTTGATCTTAATTACCTTTTTGTTCATGGCGTTCTAGCCGGGACCGAAATGGGACCAGCATTTGGTGACCCATAGAGCAGTAAACAACATAAGGAAACTTCCATCTAACTTAGCTGTGAACTAGTATAATGGAACTCTTTTGTTCATAACGATAAACGTAAAAAAAAGAGAAAACCTCCTTGCCATAATTGTAAACTCCGACTAGGGACCCCTCCTGGACTAAAACTGATACACGCAACACTTCTCTCGTCAGATGAGGCAAGAATCAGGAAGCATGTTCTGACACACGCACGACCCTGATAAATAATTATCCAACCAAACCCTAAAAGGAATTACCAACACCAATGATCCCTAAACGTTTGAGCAATGAAAGTGACCTGAGAACACTAAACATTGGAGCAATGACCATCACCAGTGAGCCCTAACCGTTTGAGCAATGACATTGACCTGAGAGCCCTAAACATTGGCGCAATGACCACCACCTAAGATCCTAAATGATTGTTTGATCGCTTTTAAAACGATTCAAAAAAAGGAAGGGCAATAAAAAAAACCCCGTAAAACAAAGAAGTTATTTTTCACTATAAATCCTTTATATACGAGACAAAACTATAAGGATGTTCATTATAATACGCAGGGCAAAACAATCCGAAAATACAAAATTCTAGTTATGTCTCGTAAAATGTGTTTAATATAATGCGCACTGATTGTGAATATATTTTTAAATAGTAATGTCAATGTAGTGCGCACCTTATTGCGCGACATGAAAGGTTGTTGAACATATTACGCACCACAACACTCTATCTCAAAAAATTAACATGATATTAAGATATAAATAAAATAATTTAAAAAGTCAAATAATTCAATTACTGTACATTCGATCGATTTGCTATTTTGATACATCATTTTTATCATTGGCACGAGTCTGCTTCCAAATTTCAGCTCCTTAGCTTACGAGAAAGTGGGTAAAAAACCGATCCAAAGTTTTTTCGACACGGTCGCACGGTCAGTCGGTCGCCCGGCTCAGACACCGCAAGTTAATATAAAGGATTTAAAAACAAATAAAATGAATTCCACGACCTAATAGTGAGATGATGCGTTAGACTCTTTATTACAGAACTGAGCTTTAAAAATTTAAGCTCTAAAGGAGGCAACAATTACGAAATCTAATCGACCACAGCCTACATTTAAACACCTGGAACCTGGCTGAACACCTGCGCTGTCATCTCCTACTGACCATTGATCAACAGAATAGCCAGCAACAACAACAATAATAATTATTATTTTATAATGATGAGATGCTGATTTTACACATAACACCAATAGTAACAATAATAATTATTTTTTTATAATGATGGTGCTGATTTTCATCATAACAACACCAATAGTAACAACAATAATAATATTACCAATACTAATAGAGGCAATGATAAAATAATTTTAAAATAGATTAGAAAATAAAAATTTCCTTACCGGCACTGTCACGGAGCTACTCATAAGTCATTTCACAACTAAATAATTTACAATTAGATACGCCCCGCGGCGTAGTATACGTCACAGATTTCATCACGGATAGTGTAAAGAAATGGGGGGAGGGAGGATAAAGGACACAAACTACAGCACGTAGAAATCAAAACAAAGCGAGAGAGCTTCAGAGGGGGGGGGGGGCCACCAACGCATTGTCGGTCTCGAGACATTCGCACTGCGATTATCTACTTTCCCCACCACCCTTCACCACCCTAGCTTGCCACCATAATCTGTTATTGGCCGACCCTAGCGAGGGTCAGCCATGTTCACAAAACAAGGGGGGGAGAGAGAACTTGCACAAACACACATTTTTAAAAATTAAAAAATAGCGTTTTTTTCCCCTGGGGCTTGAACCTAGGACTTTCCGCGTGTAAGGCGGGCGTGATAACTACTACACAACTTGCACATGCTTGCTTTGGTGAATTATATATATAAATTCATTTCAGGTGGTGTGGGTTTTTTTTACTTTTCTTTTATACATGATTTTTTTAACGAGATAAACATCTGAAATACTTCAGTTAAAAATGTTTAAATTGATAACGATCTAATTCTATTTTCATCCTATTCCAAACCGGGGTATGAAGGATGTAAGAGGTCGGGTAGAGAGTATGCGAGTGAGACCCGGATATCTGTTAGTGCGAGCTGCAGACGGTCATTGTCTACCTTCTCAATATCTCCATCCTAACTGTATCTCTCTGACCCCCCCTTCCCAACCCCCGTCTCGCTGTTCACCACGTTGACCCCCTGCCATACAAACAAACTCCAACTTTTATGACCGCGTCAACGTATTCATCCGCCGGTATCGACGCGATCTTCCGGATATTCAAATTTCCACCATTGTTGTGACAACTCCTTAGGTCCCTTCTCCCCGAAAGGCAGCGCTCCACACGCGCGACCCTACCAAACTGAAACCGCGGCGCTTGCAGACGCCTGGGACGGGCGGACTTCCACCGTTTAAATTAAGGCAAATAATGAAGAGAAAATATTTGGGGGTCTTTTGACTTGAGGACCCGTAGATGTGGTTGTGACGGTCGATCACATGATCACCCGGGCTGTTTTTGGGGTACGGGTGGAGGTTTGTGGAGTTGTGGGTGGGGAGGGGCAAGTGCCGTCTAATCGATTACCGGCACTTTTTCTTTCTCCATTCATCGCTAGAAATTGAGGCGGGTATACATGGACCTGTTCAAACACTGGTACGTGGGGCTGTCTGCTTGGACAAATGTTCAATCGGGGAGAGAGGAGTGAAGAGTGAGAGAGAGAAGCAGAGAGAGAGAAGCAGAGAGAGAGAGAGAGAAGGAGAGAGAGAGAAGCAAAGAGAGAGAGAGAGAGGGGGGGGGACTGGTGATGGAGTAGAGTGGTGGCCGCAGGGTCCTCTTCGTGCGTTACGTTGGAAGTAGGAACATATCACCAATTATGTACACTGCCTTACTTACTTAAGTTATCACATTTGAAGATGAACGTTTCAATTATTTATACCGAGCAGCCAAAATCTGCACTTTGCTATACCCTATTTACTACCCGTACATTTATGTATATGTACGTATAACCTGCTATAAAACTTCAGCTGACGGGGCCCAACATCAACATTGTTTTAAATCTGACTTAGCGGTATTACTTTTATTGAATATTCAGTGCGTACGTTGTTTTGTTCTTTCCGTTCTCATATGTCACTATATCCTGTTAAATAAAGTCCTTTAAGTATAAGATAAACCAAGTATTTAAGCCCTTACAGACATTTGTTGAGAAATATCGTGTATTTAGTTTTGGTGACATTTCGATTTTCCGTCGGTTTCTTGGGAGAACGAAAAACCAGCAATAACGGACTACAGCTCCACGATACAGCTGCTATTAAAGATGGGACATTCAGGACAACAACATTCTTGTCCCACGGGGTCAGTGCCAGTGACAGTTGGACTGCATGGAGCAGCTGACGAAAGGGACCTCATGCCATGACATGACTGAGCAGAAGCGGTCCTGAGAAAACCGATCAATATAACAGATCAACAAATTAGACCCGCTTCCACAACATTTCCCCATCCCCCTACCCACCCCCACCCTCTACTCATGCCAATCCCTTTTCCTTGCAAGTTGTTAGAAATTTCATTTGCTGTTTGCCCCCTAAGGAAAGATAAAGAAAAAGAAAGGAATTTGTTTTACCGACCAGAAGGAGAAAGGAATGTATTGATACATCTACATGTAAAGATAGTCTAGCGGGCCTTTGTTTGGAAAAAATGTGGGGTTTTTGTTGCTGTTGTTTTGTTTTGTTTTTTTTTTATAGAAAATAGATTTTTTTTAAGGAAACAAATTATTTTTTAAAAACACATCTTTTAAAAACTACAATAAAAAAAATTGTTAAATACCCATTCCAAATTAAAAACTATATGGAATATCCAAACAGGAAGCACACACATTTTAACATCGGCTAATTTCTGGATTTTGGGTGCGGTGACCAAGTCTCCGTAAAGACTGCTCCCCGTTCCTGTGTCCCAATGGTGCACTTAACAGTAATTCCACCCGGCTCTGATAGGTACTCGATATATGGTAGGGTCAATGGCAGCTGAGCGTTGTTCTACCCATACAATATCTCGTATGCCATCGCTACTAAAATCCGTGAACGCTGTTTCACTTTGCTCTTACACCCTTGGATCTGAAAAAAAGAACAAATAGAGGTTATCTTATTTTTTTTATACAAGGGCTGCTGAAATTAACGATTAATTTCTTGATAAATCGTTGCAAATTTTAACGATTAAGTTATTTTTAACGATTAATCGACCCATCACGACAGATTATCGGAAATAAAAGAAAGTAATAAAAAATAGCGCAGATAAATAATACATTTCCTGACGACTACACGAACATTTGGGTTTTAAACTATTGACAGACGGGAATGTTCAAAATGTTGATAAAGTTTTCCTACCACTGTTCTAACACTCACCTACTTATCAAACCAAATGAAAATCATATTAATCTATGGCAGCAATGGAGTCTGACACAGAGACAAAAAATGCCGACAGCTCTTCTGATAAATTACTGCGTTACAAAATGGAGATTACAGTTCCTGGATCCATTAATTCTATACAGAGGTGGAAATTTAATGAGCACTAAATCCGATAATGTCATTATTTCCTAAGCCCGTTTTGTGTATACCAGTTACCTCAGTTCCATGTGAATGATTGCTCAGCTCTGCTGGTTGTATTGTCAATTAGACCCGCTCATCAATTGAACCAAAATATAAATATTATCTTTTTGCGTAGTTGGTGAAAAGATGACACCTAAAGTAGACATTCCAGTGATATTTAGATTTTCAACAAGAACGTTTAATAATTGAAACTGGTGACATCAAAAATGTTATTTTTTGGATTTAAATAATCGTTAATTTTTCAAACGTTTTCATGAAATGTTTTTGTGATGTTAATCCATTTTTACTACGTTTATTGGTGTCTTACATGTAATGGCCATGACATAGCTGTTTTGATGACGTAGTTTGAATGGACGAACATATGCCTTGACCTACACTTGCCATGACGCACAAAGGTGATAGTAGTGGCATACCTTGTGATGACACACATTTTCACGAACGTATCTGGCCAATGACGCACCATCGCAACAATTTCACACACTTACGCAATGATTTCTTCTGTAATCTGTCGGCGTCCGTGACGGATAGTTAGCACGACTGTAAACTTTGCTCTGTTGTGTCATGGCGTGGTCCTGAGAAGTCATCGTCTTTGTGGCGGTTCTTTTTTTTTTGTGTGTATTTGTTTGAGATGAAGGTTTCTTGTGGTCCGTTGTTTGTTTATATTATGACTTTAATTAAAATTCTCTATTCCTTTGCGTCTCAATGTCCGAGAATTTTAACAGAGGCATCTCTATAATGACGCTATTAACTCCACTCCATCCCCAACACCGTCCAGTTTGACACACTACGGGTACGTCTGACAAAAAATGACTGAAATGGACTGCACCCCCAGCCCCCCCCCCCTATTACATCCCCCATACCCGACTTTCATCATGTACCGGTATAGCGTCTATAACAAGGTGAATTTATTGCAAAGTTTATTTGGATGTTTACCGGTGGGCCGCTCGGATGATCTGTGAGGGCGCTCGGATGATCTGTGAGGCCGCTCGGACG
>MUZC01000052.1:1248356-1279604 GCA_002072015.1 Radix auricularia | reverse complement strand
CGCTCGGATGATCTGTGAGGCCGCTCGGATGATCTGTGAGGCCGCTCGGATGATCTGTGAGGGCGCTCGGATGATCTGTGAGGCCGCTCGGATGATCTGTGAGGCAGCTCCGACATCTGAAGACTGCTCCTGGTCTGGCGCGTCTGATGTTGATGTGCCGAGGTCGCACCTCTGTACAATTCAATATGGGACTGTTGCTTTGTTTACGGTCTCATCCAGTGATAAAACATGGAAGGGGAGGGGCGGGGGAGTGTAGGTCTATACCCCCCCCCAACATCAAATATATTTTTAAAAACGAATGCTCGTGGGCGACTGATTCGCCTCTCACCTTTTATCAGCGGCCTTTAATCCTGAATCTCGGGGAAAGGTAGCTCGAGTTAGCCTCCAATTAGATGAGCTTAAGTTCCTTGTTTTGGATAGAGATTCATGTGCGAGATGAGGCGACAGATGTTTGAGTTTCAATCAAGATACTTTGCTTGTCTGGGAGACATTATTCGTGATCTTTTGTACGGCACATTAACTGTAAATGATAGATGATGAAAGCAAACACTTATGTTTCCTAGCAATGCCATTCAAGCATAGATGACAAGAGAACTCACTGTTGACATGGATATCTTAGTGATAGATGATGAGAAAATAAAAACACATCTGTACTTTATCAAGGCCATTCAAGAATAGTGATGAGAGAACTCATGTTGTTGACAAAAACAGTTTAATGATAGATAATGGAGAAAAAAAACAACAAATCTTAGTTGTCAAAAGTAAATACGAGAGAACTCACTAGAAATGGTTAAACTTGTTGCTTTGTGTGCAGCAATTTGTCTGACAAAGTGACATTAACTTGCAACAATGAAATAATTTTAACGCTATTTTCCGGTTTTAAGTACTTGTAGATGTGATTGTAACTCTGTTCAGTAATGTTTAGATCTGATTCACCAGCCAATAGCCAAATGAATTGTTCATCCCCCGGCAGAGATCTATCATATTTTCAACGTGTAATCAATAACTGCCAGACACTAGTTAGTGGTTTACTCTATAGCAACAACACGAAATAGATTTTTTTTAAAACTGCAGTAATGGAAAATTAAACCAGCCAGTGGACATTTAAGCAGGCATGCAGACATTTTGAAAATTAATGCAGATACTTATACAGCCATGCAGACGATTAAACAGACATGCAGACGATTAATCAAACACGCTGCATACAATTGAAAAATAAGTGCAGAGAATTTATTATATATGTAGTCAATTTAGAAGTAAATTAAAAAATAATATCTATGTATGCTTACAAACACACAGACATTCAAATAATTTGACAGTCATGTACACAATGGACTTACTTACATATACATTTTTAGCTGGCTTTAGATCCAATAAATTGTTCGTTCATATGACATTGTTCTATGTATGTTTACTCTTTAGCTTTAAGCAGCATTGGGTATCTTCAAGTATTTCTCCTTGGGGTAAAAAAAACAAAACAAAAACAAACACACATTTAAAAAAAAAATCATGTTAAGCCTGGTACCTATTGGAATTCAGGACGTGTTAGCGCATTTTCGTATTATGTATCAGTACTTATGTTAGATATCAGAATTATGTAGTGATCAGTAATTGTGTTTAGATTTTAGAAATATTTTTATGAATTTTCTTGTGTAATGAATATACCTGACATTTTTTAAATTTAAAAGTCATTTCTTTACATTTAAAAAAAAATTATTTTCTATTTAATCCAATTACAAGTCACCACAAATGATGACGTAAAACTCTCTAAACTTTTACACATATTCTAATGACGTCAACTAAAAAAAAAAACAACTAATTCTTTTGCACCCTTTCGCACCACTCTTCAATGCTGGAAGGATTGTGCATTCGACTTCCGGCAATGGCGGCCGTTCCCTGCGCTAGTGTTACCTCTCGATTCGAAATATTTTTTGGTAGTTTTAACGGGTTTTTTTAACGGATCGAGTAACTGAGTGTTGATGCACAAATGGCAGGTCAGGGCATACAAAAAACATATATACCTCATGGGTCTAGGACTTATGGATGCTGAGATCAAGGGTGATGACAGACGGACGGACGGACAAAACGGGTGCAATAGCGATTTCGATATCTCGAAAATGCGCTAAAAAAATCTGTTTAGAAAGTAGGTTTGACCTTCTGTTAAGAATCCCATGCACTTAGATTTTCAAATTTAAAAACCAAGTCCCGCGATACATCTTTAAACAAAGTCTCATTCGGTACATACCACTGTTTGACCTTTGACCGGACTGTCCTACTCCATGCCACGCCCTCTTAAAACTCTCCACGGGACTGGAAGTTCACATTCCTGGCCGCCAAGACCGAACGATTGTCCCGGCATACGACAACTTGAATTACGTACAGACGCATCGGCGGGTTCGACATGTAAGCCTCGCTAGTGCACTCAAGAACCGCTCGATGTATTGAAGACATTTGCAGCCAAAACAAACACAAAAGAAAGAAAAAACACAAACGTTGAGACTCAAAGGGGATTTAGTGTAGAAGATTCGATTTGGAACTGATGTATAGAAGAAAAAAAATGCTGACAATTCTCTGAAGAAGCAGTCGTAACGTCGACTTAAGGCGGACTGAGAGATCCAATGAATGAAATGGAAAATAAAACTGAAATATCACTAATGTCACCAACCAACCCCACCCATGCCATAAACCACATCGCTCAGTGACCAAAAACCTAAGCCCTATCACCAACCACCTCACCCTGTCACCAACCACCTCACCCTGTCACCAACCACCCCACTGCTGTCACCAACCACCTACCCCTGTCGCAACCACTTCACACCTTTCACCAATCTCCTCACACTTGTTACCAACCACCTCACCCCTGTCACCAACCACCTCACCCCTTTCACCAACTACATCAAACATTTCACCAACAACCCCTCCCTTGCCGTCAACCATCCAATTCATCGTAGACCATGAAACACTTGAGCCCCAGAACTGCCCCATCCCCCAATGGTGCATCCCAAAAAGTATAAAGCCTTCAAACCTCCCAACGTCCCATAAAGTATAAAGCTTTCAAACTTACTAACATCCCATAAAGTATAAAGCCTTCAAACCTCCCAACGTCCCATAAAGTATAAAGCTTTCAAACCTACTGACATCCCATAAAGTATAAAGCCTTCTAACCTCCTAACATCCCATAAAGTATAAAGCCTTCTAACCTCCAAATTTCCCATAAAGTATAAAGCCTTCTAACCTCCTAACATCCCATAAAGTATAAAGCCTTCTAACATCCCCTAAAGTATAAAGCCTTCTAACCTCCTAACATCCCATAAAGTATAAAGCCTTCTAACATCCCATAAAGTATAAAGCCTTCTAACATCCCATAAAGTATAAAGCCTTCTAACATCCCATAAAGTATAAAGCCTTCTAATATCCCATAAAGTATAAAGCCTTCTAACATCCCATAAAGTATAAAGCCTTCTAACCTCCAAACATCCCATAAAGTATAAAGCCTTCTAACCTTCTAACATCCCATAAAGTATAAAGCCTTCTAACCTCCTAACATCCCATAAAGTATAAAGCCTTCTAACCTTCTAACATCCCATAAAGTATAAAGCCTTCTAACATCCCATAAAGTATAAAGCCTTCTAACATCCCATAAAGTATAAAGCCTTCTAACCTCCTAACATCCCATAAAGTATAAAGCCTTCTAACATCCCATAAAAAGTATAAAGCCTTCTAACATCCCATAAAGTATAAAGCCTTCTAACCTCCTAACATCCCATAAAGTATAAAGCCTTCTAGCCTTCTAACATCCCATAAAGTATAAAGCCTTCTAACATCCCAACATCCCATAAAGTATAAAGCCTTCTAGCCTCCTAACATCCCATAAAGTATAAAGCCTTCTAACATCCCATAAAGTATAAAGCCTTCTAACATCCCATAAAGTATAAAGCCTTCTAACCTCCCAACATCCCATAAAGTATAAAGCCTTCTAACCTCCCAACATCCCATAAAGTATAAAGCCTTCTAGCCTCCCAACATCCCATAAAGTATAAAGCCTTCTAACCTCCCAACATCCCATAAAGTATAAAGCCTTCTAACCTACTAACATCCCATAAAGTATAAAGCCTTCTAACCTCCTAACATCCCATAAAGTATAAAGCCTTCTAACCTACTGACATCCCATAAAGTATAAAGCCTTCTAACCTCCTAACATCCCATAAAGTATAAAGCCTTCTAACCTCCTAACATCCTATTAAGTATAAAACCTTCAAACCTCCTGATATCCCATAACTCATTCCCCACCCCCACCCCAACTCACAAACCAGTGTTGGTCGTTTTCAACGTTAAAAATCAATTGAGGGTCACAACGTGATTACGACCCGGTATTGGAGATCAAAGTCGCTGGCCGTAGGTGTTGTTCTGGCACTTTGTCTTGATCCGGTCTGATAACTGGCACGTGATACCAGTCGAAGGCACCCAGCCATGGGCGTCTTCCATAAAAGGTGGAGTTGGAGATGGGGCGCCATGCTCTCTTTCGTCTCTATTTTTAAAGTAGCCATCCGTGAAGAAAAAACAATTTTTTAAAATATAATATGTTCCAGGGATCACCCTAAATACTATTTTCAATCAAACGTATACCCCTCGCTCCCCACGGTCAAAATAAAGCTGAAGTAATGCAATACCTAATCTCTTGACAGAACATACACATTACTGGTCATACGCTTAAGTAAATCCACATATAACTTTGAATCAAAGTTAGTGGTAAACCCACACAACAGCCAGTCCAAACGTCACTACAGAGTTTGTTGGTATCTCTTCCCCGCACACCTTTTTTTCCGCACCGCCTATACAAATAGTGTTAAAATCAAAACTTCCGTAAAACAAACGAAAACTTCATCAAGTAGGCGTGAAATAAAGATAATGTAATGAATCTCATTAAGAACGCAAATTTAGATTTTTTAAATTATTATTATCTCTATAGATAATTCGCCGAAAACTAGAGCAAGTAGGACGCCGCAGTCTATATAGATCTATATTATGCAGTAGTGCGCACACAAGCACCACGCCCCACTATGCGCACCACACTGAGACGCACTATAAAAAAAGAGAGAAATGATTTGAAGAATGGAGAAAAAAAACAGTTTCATTGTTAATAAATAAAACTGTTCTGCTAAGTTTTTTTTATTAGGTCTGGGGATGCCCGTTCATTTGCCTCTTTCATCGCACTATCTATGAGCAATTATGCGGTGTATGCTACGCTGCGGGTCGGATCTAGTCTTTATTTTTATTTTTTTAAATAGCAGCGTAAAGCTGGTTAGCGAAAATGTATTTATTAAAGAGTTGTATGGTTTATATACACTTAGTGACGTTTTCATGAACTGATCCGCCACTGAAAATCCCCCCTCTTCCCCCGTGCCCCCAACACTCAACATCCTGGTCAGGACAGCCTGCTGGTTTCACTAAGAGTCTGTAACCCGATGGACCAGCTAGAGCCTGGCTTCATTACGCCGGTCGTGGGAACAACAAAGGCTCAGGTCGGTTAATTAATGATGAATAATTAGCCTCGCCGTGGGGACGCTTCTAGTTTTGATCTCTGCTTCACGTCAGTGATTCTCAAACTGTTGATTTTAATTTTAAGTTTAAATTAATCGGTGGGGGTGGCTATTTATAAATTTATATACCTTAAAGTGGGAATAAATGGTAATAATGTTAAATCTTATTTTACTATTTACAAAATGAAATGCATGAAGTTGAATTTAAAAATTTAAAAATTGAATAGCCTACCAATGTTAAAAATTCCGGAGCAATCAAGGCTTGACATTTCTCAGTGAGTGAAACGGAGTATCTTATTGCTGCTTTAAGATAATGAATGTGTGTTGTGGTTGGTTTTTTAAAACACAAATTAGTTTCAACAAAAAGATAGAAGCAATCACGATAATCATCATGATCCCTTGAGTAGCTCCATATGTCCAAGACAGCTCAGCATACACCTGGTGCACAGTTTTCCAAAACGCAGCTTTATTTCTTTTTGGTTCTTCAAATTCGGTATTAAAAGTTTCTTTGTCGTCATAATCTCTCAATGGTTTAGGAAGACCATTCGATGCAGTTGTTTCAAAAGAGAACACTACAAAAGAACTGTCTGTGCTCATCCGCAATGATAATTTTAGAGGAACTATACGTGTAGACCAGGGGTCTCCAAACTACGGCACGCGGGCAAGATGCGGCCCGCGAGGCCCTCTTATCCGGCCCGTGAAGACTTTTTAATTCATAAAAAAATAGTTAACCAGAAAAATTAGTATTTGGGGGTTTGTAGTTGGCCCCCAAACTACTGTTTAACAGTGATTGCTGCCCTGCGGTAAAATAGTTTGGAGACCCCTGGTGTAGAGGATAGCAGTCCCTTCAGATATTCATGTTTTAAAGTCACTCACTTCTTTCAAATAATGCGGTGTTGACCATCTGCAAAGTTGTATTAATGATTAACGTAGCTGATGTACTACGTATTGTCATTTATGTAGTTAGTATGATATGATTGTTTATTTAATTAATATATGTAGTGTTATCTCCATGTAAAGCGCTGTGAGCCCGGCTCCTGGCTGGGATACAGCGCTATATAAATTATCATTTTATTATTATTATTATTATTATTATTATTATTGTTATTATTATTATGTCACTGAGATAATTATAAGGAGTTTAGTCGTTAAAGTTCAGGACGCCAGGGAAAATCCATAGGAATCGGTTATGTATGGCTAAAGGTCGTTCTCTTTTTGTGCAGCTAAACAATGGAATTCTTATAAATCCGTATTATTCAAACAACCAAGTCCTTCAAAACTGCACTTAAGACGCATCTTTTCAAAACGTATTTTCAAAATTAATGACACACCCTTTCTTTTAATGATTAACGTAGCTTTTTGTTTTCATGTACTGTAATTCATGTGGTTGTTATGGTATGAAAGCCAATTTATAATTTACAAGTATTTTACTACATTCATGAAAAGCGCTGTGAGTCCAGTTCCTTGCCGGGATATATAAATTATCTATTTATTATTATTATTATATGGTAATTTGAAGAAAAACGTTACATTGTAAACAAATGCGTCATTGGAGTTGGTGTCACCCGGGGCGGTAGTTCATGGTGTCACCCGGGCGGTAGTTCATGGTGTCACCACATCACGACTTGACCCATCAAGTTCCTCCGAGTTTTCCAATGCCAAATAACGGGAATTTTTACATTTGGTGTTATCCCCCTGATGGTGTCATCCGGGGGCGGCCCGCACCCACCGCACACCCTAGTGACGCCACTGAATATAAAATTTTAAATAAGCCTTTATCTTGTTCAGTCCTCCTAAGCTGGCTCAAATTAAATGCAGAATTAACAAATTTATCTTTAGTCCTAAAAGATTACCCGGATATATAGTATTAATATGTAATTGGCCTAGGATTAACTGAATAACTAAGTCTATATTTACTATTATATATATATATATATATATATATCTGTCATGAAAGAACGGGAAGTCATTAATTTGTCCTATTTCTGTTTTATCGACACACTCTACAGTCCACCGTGGCAGGAATTTCTAGTAACTATGACTCAGTGACAGGCTGAAATCACTCGAGTGTGACGACGTTTTATTGCGTGTAGTTTGGGGTGGGGAGTGTTAAAGAGTGTGTGGCGGGGGTGGGGTAAGGAGGCGTTTCATTTGTGAGCACGCAACTGTGTGATTAGCGTGTTTTCTTTTTCTTCTTCATTCTTCAATTTTAGTAGAATAAGCGTCATGTGTTTGTGTGCTGGCTTGATTGTGTGTAGTTTCGCTACAGCTGTGTTGGAGATCTCTTGTTTTGTTGAGTTTTAATTGGGGTATTGTGGGCCGCGTGTAAGGCTGAAAAGCGCTTGAGATTCAAGGGATCTCGAAGGGTGGATTTTGGGGGAAGGGGCTGTTAAACAATAGCGTTCTGTTGTTATTTCATCAGCCAAACCTGTATCAAATTCAGACCATCTATACTCTAGACTTGGGGTCTCCAAACTATGGTTTGGGGGCCACATGCAGCCCGCGAGTAGGGGTGTGCCGGATCCGTTTTTTCCAACCGGATCCGGTTCCGGAATTTCTTAAGCGAAATCCGCCGGATTCGGATTCCATATTATTCCGGATTCCGGATTATTCCGGATTTTGGCTGTTTCTATTTATATTAATTATAGTCTGTGTCTCATAAAGACAAAGAAAGCTATAAAAGCATATGACCCCATGACCTATCGGTATTTTCTGATCACCGGTTTATAGTCTGTTTCAGGCATTCAAAAAACTTATCGGCGCATGCCGCTTAGTGAAGTGCATGTACCTATATTACGATATGTTTTTGAAAGGCGTAGCAAAGAAACCGGGTGATTAATCGGCCCACACATTTGAGTTCGGTCTTTTAGTGACGGTTTTCCTGCTAGTCAAAGGCATTTGATTATCACATTAATAGTACGACGAGAGTGGCTCAACCCTATTTGAACAGAAAAAACGGGGAGGGGAAACGTGTGCGCCGCAAAATTCAATTATTCTGGCGAGTTGACGATAGAAAAATAATGCTTTTTAAAAATAAATTCCATTTTATCATCATTGTTTACTCCTTAGCTTTATAATTTTAATATTTATATTTTAAAGCACGATTTGACTGAGCTGACCGGCATCACACACAAGAGAGGTAAACATGACGTCACAACGGACGGGGCGAGGCGTTGGTTTTTGAAACTAAAGGTGATGGGCTGTCGGCCAGGCGCTTGGGCAGTTTAGTTGCTTATTATTTCTGTTACAACGTCATTGGTGATTGCGGTTAAGATGACGTCACGAATAATAATTACTCATCCCCGCACTATCATGTATGGGATTGGGCCGATTGGCCACTATTAACGGTGCTGACTCTAGCCTCTGGTATGTTCGGAATATTAAACATTAAACAAACTCAACGCTCGCGAAACAATCGATTAATGTATCGTGATCGTGTGGAATTCGGGAAAGAGAATTACTTTTATTTCAGATTATGATCCGGTGAGTCACAAAATCTGGCAAATTCCGAAATCCGGTATATTCCGGATTCCGGTTGTTCCGGATACATGTAAATCTGGCGGAACCGGATTTCACCGGATAGTGCAAAATCCGGTGGAACCGGATTCCGGCACACCCCTACCCGCGAGTCCCTCTCATTCGGGCCCTGGAGACATTTTAATGTAAAAAAGAAAGATACTATTTTTATAGCATTTTTACCAGTAAGTAGTTTACCACAAATTGTAGTAGTTGCGGTGGTCCAAACCATTGAGACTCGTAAGCTTTGCTGGGGTGGCCGCGAAGTGATAGTGAGTCAAAGTAGGTAAAATTCCACTCCTCCCTTGGGAGGTCAACTGAGTGGGAGGCGTTTTCAACCTGGTGTCCTGGACGCCCAGGTGGCCGCTTCTAGAAGCGACCGCTCCGGGGGGAAGGGGGGCTTCTCAGCTTTAAGTCCCTTAAAGGCCTGAGAGCTGAGGGGGCTTTCCGGGAAGCCTCATGAAGAGCGCAGGCTCGGTACTTCTGACTTTCTTCCTTATCTAGGATTTCAGTAGTTGGGGGCTAGTAGTCGGCCCTCAAATTTGCTGTTTGACAGTTAATGTGTCCATTGGGAAGAAAAGTTTGGAGACCCCTGGTCTAGACTCTAGGCAAAGAATAACCTACACAAAAAAAGGAAAGAATAAAACGGATAAGCCTTATAACAAATTTAAAAAAAAAAAAACTTTTTCTCACTGAGATAATTTTCATGTTGGCGAGTTGTGACAGAAAGATTTCGAGAAGTCAGAATTTTTGGATAACAGGGGCATTGGCTTACTGGTGATTTTGGTTTGTCTAGAGTATAGTGAATCGGCAAATAAAAATATGGAATAAAAACAAACATTCTTTTGGTGTTTTTTTTCTCTTGTTTGAAGTAACCTCTGACTGACAAATTTGTAATGTATCAAATGTTTTATAGAAAATTCAAGATTTCCCACAGATCATTATAACGAACATTCCGACAAGAGTTGAGAGAGAGAGAGATAGATAGAGAGAAAGAGAGAGAGAGAGAGAGAGATAGAAAGAGAGAGAGAGAAAGAGAGAGGCAATGGTAGGTTGGAGGGGGGATGGGGAACGAGAGGGAGTAAAATTAATATCTTACAGTTTAATGTATGTACTCAGCTACTCTATGGTTATATTTAACACCCTCAAATAAATATCATCAGAACAGAAGAACTAAAACGCACCATAATTTATTTGGTACTTTTAAATAAATAGTGTATGCAAATTTCGTGATTTATAGATAACTGCATTAGTATATTAGACATATATGTTTCCTTCTGGCTGATGTGATCTGCACACCTAAATCTTCATAAGTATAGCTTAATCTACTTTAATTACAAAGCCACAAAAGTGTGTGTGTGGTTATTATTTTTTTATTATTTTTAAAAAAAAACTCTAGCCCTACTAAATACAAAAATAATGAATGTTTTGGTTAGGGCCGGCTGCCTCAAAAATACTGGGCACTCGTGTAAAAATTTATCAATGGGCGGACAAAAAACGATATGTACATATATGTCAGGTGCAGTTTCAGTTTTTACCCTTGACAAATAATGATGATACCGGAGAGTCCAGTACAAAACCGGACATCTGGCAACCCTAGTGTTGGAGTGTGTGTTAGTGTGTATGTGTGTGTGTGCGTGTGTGTGTGTGTGTGTGCGTGCGTGTGTGTGTGTGTGTGTGAGCGTGTGTGTGTGTGTGCGTGTGATTGTGTGTGTGTGTGTGTGTGTTTATAATGTCAAATAATCAAATGAATGAGGCTTGTGGGCCCCTTTACAACTAGCTAATAGTAATAGTAATACTTGCTGAAAAAATAGTTCAATCAAATTTTTATAACGTAACATAAACCTAAGTACATACAAACAACACTCGTTTAAAAACATAACACAAACATGAATACAAAATACATAAAATAAAATTAAAAAAAAAAAAAATTGCGTAAAATATTTTTAAATTTTCCTTTTTTTTTTAGAAGAATATTTCCGCCATGCTTATTTATTTTGTTTCCCCCATTCTCCCCCACTCCTTTTTCTACGTGTTTTGTTTTGGAAAGCACAGTGCCTGGCTTGTCACAACCTAGTTACGCCTCTGCAAGCATTGTCTTGAATACATTTTACACAGCAGTAATTGTGGTTTCAATTTACCCGCCAAAAATACAGCATCTTTTGTTTAGCCTTGGATGAAAACAGCGCGTGTCAGATGAGCAATATCAAATTCTTGTTAGTGATCAAACAGAAATGGGAACATTACGAGACGTTGTTTTACGGCTTAAAGGAATAACGTACGTTTTCTAAACTCACCGCACGCGAAACTTGTTCTCAATGTTAACATCTTGCCCAATGAATGAGGAAGTAGATGGCGGTGGAAATAATTAAGCAACATTCCTTCTTTGAGTTAAGAAATGGATACTGGATTCCAAATGTAGACTCAATGTATGCAATAGTTTCTAAAAGTAGACACATAGCGTGTTTATTTTCAAAAGTGGATATGTGTTTATTGGATTATAAGAGTAGATATTTGCTTTATTTGGATATAATAAGAATGGATGTATAGGATAGTTAGCTTTTTTTAAATTAGTAGACGGATTATCTATGACAGGTGTACGCAACCATTGGGCTATTGCCAGCCACATTAAAAAAAAATTACTTTTGCAACGGCCACCAAAAATGTTTCACTGAAAAACTAAACGGTCACTATAAAATATTTACTTCTTGTAATAGTCAACATGAAATAATAATGTCATAATCATAATGTATCCTAGGCAAACACAGTGCTTCATTACAAACAAAAATATTGCCATCGATATTCTCTTATATTTCTACTTTATTGAACAGTGGCACGTAAACCTAACATCATGTCAAACACGTACAGAATAAGTATATTTTAAGTGGCATTAGTACATTGAGAAGGCACTAATTGAACAAGTGTTAAGCTTCTTCACTAACAATGTCCATATAACTTAGCAGTCCAGAGTCCAGAAATTAGTGCCTGCCTGTTCTTGGATGTTTGCCGAGAGTCGCGCAAAGTCCGAGCACTCGCTGGAGATCATCATTCGTATTCCTGACACGAGTCGGGTTCGATAATTGTTCTTGAGATATTTCATTCGTGAAAATGATTCCTCGCTTATATAAGTGCTTCCATACAGCACTACAGTGTTTCTTGCTATTTCGCAACGCTTGGGATAGTCCATGCACCTTTCCATGTCTCCAGTAGATCGTTTATTCTTCGAATTGCTTCACAAGCTGCGCGTTATTTTTTATTTCGAACAGTTCCATTTGGACATCTAACGGCGCACTCTCTGTCTCAACCAAATGTGGACAAGCAACAAGACTCATATTTTCTGAGATCTTGTTGAAATCCTGAAAACTTTCTGTGAATCCCCACAACAGAGCTTCCAGGGCGCTAAAAAAGGACGTAGCCGGAATTTCATCTTTTCTTATTTCATGGCTCTCAATTAGAGCGGTGAGTTGCTGGAAATGATAGAAATGATCTGTTGGATATGACTTTGTTGCAGATGACATTTGTCACAGAAATCCTATACACTTCTGTGCTTGAGGCAAACTGTTGTTCCTTCGCAATAATAAGGTGCTAAGGAGTGTAAATGAATATTCGAGATTGCGTTTACAACTTTACATAATATACTGCCAGATTGCAAATATTTTACGGCTGCAGGTTATAATAAATTAAACAGATTTCCACGGCCGCACAATTTTGTGCCCAAGGCCGCAGGTTGGGCAACCCTGATCTATGAGAAGAATCCATAGCCATGATAGACAGGTAGACTAAGTCAGTGTTAGGGGAAGCATTACGTCCGGATCCTTCTGTTGCCCTATGAGGGAATAATTAACATGGTTAGAGTTATATTTAGAAGAGCCTTTCAATGCCTAGTGTCACTATAATATTGTCTCGGTAGTGTCACTATAATATTGTCTCGGTAGTGTCACTATAATATTGTCTCGATAGTGTCACTATAATATTGTCTCGGTAGTGTCACTATAATATTGTCTCGGTAGTGTCACTATAATATTGTCTCGGTAGTGTCACTATAATATTGTCTCGGTAGTGTCATTATAATATTGTCTTGGTAGTGTCACTATAATATTGTCTGGGTAGTCATACTTTATAACAATAACTTGTCACTTTAAAAAAAAATATTAATAAAAAAACAAAAAAATAAGCAGTCCACCAAAAAAACAAAACAACAACTGTAAACGGAATGACCACCAATTTTTTAAATATATATATTATCCAGTGTAAACAAGCTACCAGGTCAATTTTACGCTTGGCTGATTTGAAAAAAAAAAGTTTGTGAGGCATGAAAACGTTTACTAAGAATTGCAGTTGAAAAGAACACAAATGGCAACAGTTTGCGAATAATTACCATTCGAATCCAGCAACTGCTGATTTAAACTAGAAATCGTCTAGAGCAATGGTTCTCACAGTGCGCTATAAAAAGTATGGTCAAGATGTGCTCTTGAATGGTATTCTAAAATTTTGTTTTAAATGATGAGTGTTTGCGGGGACGCGAGGTTGTCAAGGGAGCTATTGCAGCACGCAAGGGAACACTGAATACAAGAAGTTAAGAATTGTTTTAAATCTCTTATATTAACTTCGCCGTCTTGTCTGCCATCATGGTCCCGCCCGCGGAAAAAAGGTTTAAAAAAATTACCCTATTCCCGGTATCCTATCGAGCTGAAATTTTTGCACATAGATTTAACAATGCAATCTATCGAAATTTCATATCGATCGAATGTACCGTACTTAAATTAATTAATTTTTACATAATCTCTATATAGCATGTAACTGTTTATACCAGCGTGACGCGCGGTGCGTATTATGTTGAACATAGTCAAACTTTTAGTTGTGTCTGATATCTATGGGGTATATTGTCAAAAACTTAATTTTAACGGTTTGTTTAATTTCAACATTTTGTTTGTGTACGGATGATAATTAAACAAAGGACATATACTGATACAGGCATACTGGTTCCCAATACTCTTCATAAATTTAACAGACTTCGTAAATACTTTTTAGTTTGCAGTATTCAGTAACTCATCTGCACTTAAACACTTTAGGTGTTACTATCATGGAAATCTATAGTAGTTTTTTATAAGTGTATGATGCTGTGAAGACAGCGCGTTAATGCCACATGGCTTAACATTAATACTATTATTACAACGTAATCGCTCTTTCAGATAAATATGCGTTATTATGACAGAGCAACGATACGATATTCGCAAATATTTTTTTTACTCCTTAAAAAAAAATGATGTTATTAATAAGTAAAAATAAATATACTATCAGAATTAAATAATTGTCATAAAAATAAAAGATAATAATAATAAAATAAAACTATTATTTAAAATTTATTTACCCCCCCCCCCCTTTTAACTGTCATTCTTCTATCCCTTGAATTAAAAAAAAAATATATTTTTTACATTTAGCTTTATACAAACAACAAAAAAAAAATTAATCCCACAATTACAGAAATCCATGACGATTCAACATTTCGATAGACATCCAATCATCATTAATGTTTTCTTAGCTTACCCATACCTCCCCCGACATTGCGTGTTACCACGAAGACCATGTCTTTTTAAATGATGGAGAAACAATGGTCAAAACACCGTGAGCAGCCGTCTGTCCAGCGAACGTAACAGTCGGCCAAACTGGTACTGTTGTGGTCCAGCCTGCCGCGGCTGTCTAGACGGACTGAGCCGGTGTTTAATTAACGGGTATGCCTTCAGACGCGCACGCAAAACAAAAAAAATACAACTAACAAGCGACGTTGGAATCAGTAGTAAAACTTGATCTTGGCAATCTCTTTGTTTGGAGGAGTCCTCTTGCAAAAGGTCAACACGTGCGATTGGTTTTCTTTGATTTAATTTTGATAAATGGTCTGTGGTGTTGGGTCTTGGAGCCAGCTCGTTTGGGGACACATCAGGATGTCGGTTAACTTGGGGGAAAACATTCTGGATGCCACCTCATTGTGACACATCTGGATGTCACCTCATTGGGGACACATCTGGATGTCGGATAACTTGGCGATAAAAAATTCTGGATGTCACCTTATTGTTACACATCTGGATGTCACCTCATTGGCGACTAATCTGGATTGGGAAAACATTCTGGATGTCACCTCACTGTGACACATCTGGATGTCACCTCATTGGGGACACATCTGGATGTCGGATAACTTGGCGATAAAAAATTATGGATGTCACCTCATTGTTACACATCTGGATGTCCACTCTATGAGGACACACCTAATTTTCGGACACCTCTGGATGTTGGCTGACTGGGGACCACTGAGTTTGGGAGATATCTGAATCTGTATTTCACATAATTTTGGAAATCATGACGATGTAGGCTCACCACGGGAATCATCTGCATGTTAGCCTAACGGGGACACATCTGGGTGTGTTTACATCATGATGTCATATCATTGGGTGAAACATCTGAATTTCGAGCCAATTGGAAAAAAAAACCTGAAATGTCAATTTTCTTGGAGCCCTTCTGTGTGTTAACTCATTCGGGAAACAATAAGAAATTCTCTGTAATTCGTTCTCACATCTTGTTAACGTCTTTGAGGTTATTTCCCAGAACATGAGAAATAAGGTCGTCTGGACGGTTCTCTGATGAATGTGTTGTTCTCGCTGACATGTTAGCTCAGCCCACGCTTCCTTAGTCTTTATAAACCTCTGTATTACTCATCTTTCTGGCTGATGGCTGTTACACAATGTTTTTATTTTATTTCATTTTTCGTACTGCTATTATCTTTTGTTTGTTCCCTGACGAGTGATTTTTCTTCTCCCTATAGTTAGTTGTTGGTTGTTTTTTTTTGGGGGGCGTCTTGTAAAGCCGACGTATAACTTTTTCTATAAACATTGTGTGTGTCTGTGTGTGTCTATAACAAATATTTAGGATACTATCTAAATTTTGTTATCAGAAAGTAACAAAACCGGAAGAGGGGTACTTAAGAACATTTAAGTACGAGCAAGTGGTACACCTATCACACTCGCAATTAGCCATCTAACTATGTTATGTAGTACAGAGCAGCGGTAAGCCACAGGAGAGATCGCACCAAACTTCTGAAAGAGTCTGTGATTTTTTTACATTCCACACGCCGTAAGGTTTGTGGATAACTTCCAGTCATACCGAACGTTTTCTCTAAGCTTCGTGACCGCGCAGCTATCTGCCCAACGCCGCGCAGCAGATTAGAGTTACCGCGCAGCAAATTTCGATAAGCATAATTGTGTAATAAATATTTTTTTCACTGAAAACATAAATATGTACAGCACACATTTTCTCAGTAGTTGTCTTTTTTTTTTAGAATTATTATTTATTTATTTTTTTTTGCTCACGTACTAGAGGAAAAAATGCTCACACCTGTAGACATGTATTATTTCTAATGTCTCCCCCCATTTAAGTATCTTATTTGTTCAATAGTTTGGTTTATTTTTATTTTTTATTTTTTTACACTTGTATTTTTGTTACAACGTTTTGTTTTATGAATAGTCATTCTCAAAACACGCACAACTATCTATTTGAGGAAGTGAAAGCCATGAATATTAATGTCTATTAGCGGTTTTAAAAATTTGTCTGGCTATAACACCATTTTATGATGTATCCCTTAAAAGGCTTTGAAGTATTTAAAAAAAAACAATGCCGATGGAGAACCCATATTATCTTACATATTTTTTTTAAAAAAAGTTGTGTTCAAATGTTTAGAATGCCAAACCACTGTTTAATCACTGCAGCATAGCTGGGGCTCATTTTAACCGCGACTTATTTTAACGAAACCAGCATATTGCCACATCCCCTCACCTCCCCACCCAATACTAAGCGGCGAGGAAAGCCCCGCGTGCACTGAGTTAATGATTTTTTTCAACCTTGACCTTCTATTCTGGACAAGTGCACACAAAGGTACGAAAGGGCACCAAAGGGCACTCAATGGCACCAAAGGCCAAGCGTTACAAACATGCATCTGAAATATTTTTTTTTTGAAAACCCGTAAAATAAAATTTGAATTTCGGTTTTGTTTTTGAGACAAATGACCCATTGGGCTGTCTAATTATATCCTTTATTTAAAAAAAAAAAAAAAAGTAAGGCGGGCGTTTGTAAACCCTTCCTTCCCCTGCCCCAACCCACGACCCTTTCAACCGCCTCCCCCCCTTTTTTTTTGTTGACGTCCGTAATGGTCAACCCCACATGTCTGTTGTTCCGGGTTGACAGTGTGATAAATATCCAGGCTGGCAATTTGATGCTATGGCTATCGCTGCTGAAATGTGACGTCTTAACAATCAGTTTTGTGTGCACTGATTTATACCTTACTTCTCTTTATGAAAGGGTTGGTGTGGAGAATGTTATTGCGATGATGCTTCCTTGTACATCACCATGTGACCAACGTGATAACGGCGCTCTGATTTTCTAAACTTTGATTCGTATCTGTTACAGGCGCATCTTCTACGGAGAAGATTATTGCGTCCTACGCTTATCAATAAAAAAAAAGATGTTAACATTTTTGTTAAATGCTTCTTTGTCGTTAAATTCTCTCTATGATCTGCGAAGAACGTTGGGCGCAGTTGCTTCAAACTGAGCGTCCCGCCAATGACTTTTGTCTGTGTGCACCTACACCGGGACCTTTCAGAAGGAGCTGTAACCATTAACACAGCCCCTTTAAAGATACACGATTTGAAGTCAGTTTTTTTCTTCTTCAATATACCGCTTTTAATCCTAGGAAAAAGGATGAGGGAGGGGTGAACAAGTTGGTGAGGGGAGGAGCAGGCTGTAACCTGGTAAAAAGTTTAGGGAACACTGGTCTACATGACAACCCCGTGATAAGTGCTGGAGACCGTTGGGTTCCTGGGGAAAATTGTGAGTGGGGGAGGGGTGAACGAGTGGGTGGGGAGGAGCAGGCTGTAACCTGGTAAAAAGTTTAGGGAACACTGGTCTACATGACAACCCCGTGATAAGTGCTGGAGACTGTTGGGTTCCGATTGTTGACACTTGCGGCCCAGCGTAAACATTGTGTAACAGATTTGTTGACGTGGGAGAATGGGTAGCACCAGCGGAGTCCCAGGCGCATGCGTCCTTGACGGGGTTAGCAACAGAGGTGGAGCATTCGTTCTTCAAGGATGATTATAAATCAAGGCGTAGCGTGGTGTTTTTTTATTGGGGGGATGGGGTGGTGAGTGGGGAAGAGGCACTGGGCGGGGCATTTTATCCAATAAAAACACTCCTTCTAAACAGAGCGTCCTACCATTAGAGGTAAAACTTAGTTTTCTTATATTTTTAGAGTTGGGATACACTTCTTTTTTCTTCCTTAACTTTGTTTACAATTTGTCTTTTAAATCTGGCTTCACGAAGGTTCACAACCTGATTCAGGAGAAGAGAATTGACTGATGGCTGTGCATAAGGCCGCATACCGAGGCGTCCGACTTCCTATTCGAAGCAACCGTTAGCAACGCCCCTGAAAGCGATCATATCGCTGACATTTAGAGTCTTTCCTCTCTTACACAATACACATTGTACACACTCCTAGCATACATACACAGACACTCCAAGCATACATACACATACACTCCTAGCATACATACACATACACTCCTAGCATACATACACAGACACTCCTAGCATACATACACAGACACTCCTAGCATACATACACAGACACTCCTAGCATACATACACATACACTCCTAGCATACATACACAGACACTCCTAGCATACATACACATAAACTCCTAGCATACATACACAGACACTCCAAGCATACATACACAGACACTCCTAGCATACATACACATACACTCCTAGCATACATACACATACACTCCTAGCATACATACACAGACACTCCTAGCATACATACACATAAACTCCTAGCATACCTACACATACACTCCTAGCATACATACACAGACACTCCTAGCATACATACACATAAACTCCTAGCATACATACACAGACACTCCTAGCATACATACACAGACACTCCTTTCATACACACACTCACTAAGTAACTTCATATTTACACAAGGTCGTCATACACACACACAGGCGTTGTACACACAAAGTCATTGTACACACTCTCAAACAGCCAGGACACACACAAAGTCATTGTGCACACTCTCAAACAGCCAGTACACACACAAAGTCAATGTGCACACTCTCAAACAGCCAGGACACACACAAAGTCATTGTGCACACTCTCAAACAGCCAGGACACACACAAAGTCATTGTGCACACTATCAAACAGCCAGGACACACACAAAGTCATTGTGCACACTCTCAAACAGCCAGGACAAACACAAAGTCATTGTACACACTCTAAAACAGCCAGTACACACACAAAGTCATTGTACACACTCTCAAACAGCCAGTACACACACAAAGTCATTGTGCACACTCTCAAACAGCCAGTACACACACAAAGTCATTGTGCACACTCTCAAACAGCCAGGACACACACAAAGTCATTGTGCACCCTCTCAAACAGCCAGGACACACACAAAGTCATTGTGCACACTCTCAAACAGCCAGGACACACACAAAGTCATTGTGCACACTCTCAAACAGCCAGGACACACACAAAGTCATTGTACACACTCTCAAACAGCCAGTACACACACAAAGTCATTGTGCAAACTCTCAAAAGTCAGTACACACACAAAGTCATTGTGCACACTCTCAAACAGCCAGGACACACACAAAGTCATTGTGCACACTCTCAAACAGCCAGTACACATACAAAGTCATTGTGCACACTCTCAAACAGCCAGGACACACTCTCAAACAGCCAGTACACACTCTCAAACAGCCAGTACACGCTCTGGAACATCCATCACACGCTCACACACACACCAACAACAAAGACAGCATCCTATCTCATCTATTATAAATAGAGACGTACTTATATCCATGGTTCATGTCCAGTCTTAAATTTGTGTGAGGGTTTTGAACAGTGGCGTAGCTAGTGGAGGGGGTCCAAATTTAAAAGTCGCCCCAGGCCCCAACTTGAGGGGGCCCCAAAGGTGTATCTGGAAATACTTTTTACATTTAATATTATATATTACGCCATCTCTGTCAAAATGATGTGCCCCGAAAATAACCAAGCCCACCGGGCCCCTAAATCGCTAGCTACGCCACTGGTTTTAAAATGTTGATAGTATTTTGGTTTTCTGTTTCTGTCTGTATGTCTGTCTCTGTCTGTCTCTCTCTCTCTCTCTCTCTCTCTCTCTCTCTCTCTCTCTCTCTCTCTCTCTCACTCAGGTTTTAAAAAATGACCCTATGATCGCGAGAACTTGACAATGGTAAAGTCTCCACCCTGAGCCTCTTAGATCTCAGTGCAGCATTTGATACCGTTGACCATCAAACGCTTCTCAGAAACCTTCAATATTACTTAGGCCTAGGCATTTCTGGTTCATTTCTGGCTTGGTTTCAATCCAACCAATCCGACAGATCGCAGGAAGTCTTTGTGGATGGCTGTTTCTCTGACAGATCTCCCGTAGAGTAAAGAGCGTCACATGGACTTCGTTTTGGGCCGGTATTTTTTTTTATATACTGTGTACCAGGCACCTTCTTCTGCTGTTCGAAAAGCATGCAGTTAAAAGTGAACCATTCACAGATGATTTGCAGCTGTACACACTCATCCATATCTTGTTGACTCCACTGTCCAAGCCTTACAGGAGTGCACTGGTGGGGTCAAGTCTTGGATGACTTTCAGAAAGTTGAAGCAGAATCACGACAGAACCGATGCTCTTCTCTTTCGCAATATTAAATCACATCAACTTTGACTTTTCCCCACTTCGATTCAGGTACGAGCTATTTCCGACACACAGTTCGCGTCATTCTCTAGGAATCTTGGCTACATTATTTCTGACAACATGTCTACAAATAACTTTATCTCTCACATCTTTCGCTCTGCCTACACCACCATCCGTCATGTCAGCACTATCCGTCACCACCTAATAGTTAGTGCATCAAAGACCCTAGTTTCTGCTTTTGTTCCCTCTCGTCTAACACTCTTTCTTTCATGTTCACCAAAACAATACATCGAGAAACTTTAACTCGTTGTTAAAGCGAAATAACACGACCTTATCACCCCCACAACCTCATTCACTTCATCGGTTCCCTGAGCAAGAACGAATTGATTAAAAACCGTCAACTCTGCCACAACTTCTTGGCCGACTCATGCCCTTACTATATCGAACTAAGATTCTTTCTCTACTCACATTTTCCTCAGTTACATTCATCTACAGAAACATGTAGACTATTGTTTATGTTCTTTTTTTCTACCTCAAATTCTCTACCAGTAAACATTCGTAATATTCCTACTAATGTCTTAAAGACTTCACTAAAAAAAACCATATATTTTCAAACTATACTTTACAAATTAACAATCAAACGCTTCTTTGAATGATAAACGTAAGTTATATGACCTTCAATGTCATCAAATATTTTATTTAACAAAGATATTAATGTTTTAAAACTGTTTACATTTATAAATATATGTGCATGTGTTTGGACCAAAAGTTTGATATATTTGGACAAAAGAGGGCCATATTACTAGACTAAATGGTTTAATTACCTGGTCGATAGAGGGCCATATTACTAGACTAAGGAGTTTAATTACCTTGACGAAAGAGTGCCATATTACTAGACTAAAGGGTTTAATTACCTGGACGAAAGAGTGCCATATTACTAGACTAAAGAGTTTAATTACCTGGACGAAAGAGTGCCATATTACTAGACTAAAGGTTTTAATTACCAGGACGAAAGAGGGCCATATTACTAGACTTAAGGGTTTAATTACCTTGACGAAAGAGTCCCATATTACTAGACTTAAGGGTTTAATTACCAGGACGAAAGAGTGCCATATTACTAGACTAAAGGGTTTAATTACCTTGACGAAAGAGTCCCATATTACTAGACTTAAGGGTTTAATTACCTGGACGAAAGAGAGCCATATTACTAGACTAAAGAGTTTTATTACCTGGAATAAAAGAGTGTCATAAAACAATGTTATATACGTGGCCGAAAGTGTCGTACATACCTGAAATAAAGAGGTCAAATAGTGCAATACACTTAGTTGAGATAGATGATTGCAACTTGACCAGGAAGACAGATACATAGTTATAAACATGTTTTCGAGTTTAATTGGTGGGATATACCTAATTCACCAGTGTCATATATTTGGGTAGCTTTGCAAGATATACCTAATTCACTAGTGTCATATACTTGGGTAACTTAGCAGGATATACCTAATTCACCAGTGTCATATACTTGGGTAACTTAGCAGGATATACCTAATTGACCTTTGTCATATACTTGGGTAACTTAGCGGGATATACCTAATTCACCAATGTCATATAGCGGGATATACCTAATTCACCAATGTCATATAGCGGGATATACCTATTTCAACAGTGTCATATACTTGGGTAGCTTATTGGGATATTCTTAATTCACCATTATCATATACTTGGGTAACTTAGTGGGATATACCTAATTCACCAGTGTCATATAGCGGGATATACCTAATTCACCAGTGTCATTTACTTGGGTAACTTAGCGGGATGTACATGAAAAAAAGACCGGCTTATACTTGCACCAAAAAGTGGCATATACATTGATCAGAGAGTGGCAAATACCTTGTACCAAGAATCGCATATACCTTGATCAAAGAGTAGCATGTACCTGGATCAAAGAATTGCATATACCTGAACCAAACAGTAATTTTCTATCTAGAAAAAGGATTAGCTCTAACACAAACAGATAGTGGTTTACTGTTGGACCAAAGATTGTCAGGTATTTTGACGAAAGAGTGACTTATAATAAGACGAAATATGATATTTGTTATATTTTAAAACATTAATTACATTGATTTCCCGCTATTCCTACTCTACCCACACTTTTATCTCTTTGGCATTTTGATGACGCATTTACCCAGGATATCAGCTAATTTTAACACCGAAGACCCAACCCATCGCCTTCCTGTCCTATGTAATCAGCTCTCAACTGTAACAACCAACGAATCGCGCAAATATCTGATAATAATTTTAAAAGAAAAAAATTCCTAATTACGTCTAAAATTATTCAGTATTGAATCCACAGCTCCTGTGTGTACTTATGGACCCGTGAATGTAGACACGGTTACTGGAGATCGATACCACATCTCATGCACTGCATAATCGTGATGAGCTAAAAACAGGATTCTACAACTACAACTGCGATTACCTTTATACCTCGTCTAAAACGAATATAATTTTTTTTTAAAGTAATATTATAGTTACAGGTTTTTGGATAACTTTCCATGTGGATTTCACCAAACCAATTGTCGGGCGTGACCACTTACACGAAAAGATATTCCCAGGTGTCGATTACATATTCAATTAGTGCCAAAATTATAATCGCTGACGTGTGCGGGAAAAAGTTCTATCTTGAGATTCGATACCGAGACTTTTGTTTTAGCGGCGCGGTTATTGAGTAACGAGGAGGTTGTTCCAATTCTCCCCGAGGCCATCTCCTGTTTCATCTTGACAACTTTGGTAATCGATAAATGAAGACTCGGAGACTTGTTTTCTATAAGCCCACCAGCACTGATTGCTCTCCCTTTGGAAGGCGGGATAATGTGGCAGACGGTAGAGAAATTCGACGTAATATTCGGCATCCGCCGAAAAGTTTAACTCTTATTTTCTTCTTCTCAGCCACTCAAAGATAGAATTTTATGTCTAAGTGGGTCGTTGTTCTCCAGATACTCAAATATAGAATTTTATGTCTAAGTGGGTCGTTGTTCTCCAGCCACTCAAAGATAGAGTTTTATGTCTAAGTGGGTCGTTGTTCTCCAGCCACTCAAAGATAGAATGTTATGTCTAAGTGGGTCGTTGTTCTCCAGCCACTCAAAGATAGAGTTTTATGTCTAAGTGGGTCGTTGTTCTCCAGCCACTCAAAGATAGAATTTTATGTCTAAGTGGGTCGTTGTTCTCCAGCCACTCAAAGATAGAATTTTATGTCTAAGTGGGTCGTTGTTCTCTAGCCACTCAAAGATATAATTTTATGTCTTAGTGGGTCGTTGTTCTCTAGCCATTCAAATGTAGAATTTTTTATATCTATGTGGGTCGTTGTGAACGTTTATTTACCTGGTACTATTTACAGCTCGTGCGTTATTTATTGAGATCTTATCTTATATGTTACAGACGCTCCTTCTGTACAGAAGATTATTGCGTCCTACGTATTTCTATGGTTTGTGTTTAGTCCTGTATTCTTACTAGAGTTTTAAATGATGATAAAGTGTTGGCTTTCCTGGTTTCTTCAGGCAACCCATTCCACGCCCGAATACCGGACGGAAAGAAAGAAAACTTGTATGTGTTTGTTCTTGCATATGGAATAAGAAAGGTGTTTTTATCATTATGTCTATTTGAGGGTTGTATTAAGTTATCTTTGTGTTGTATTTCTAAATTAGAATTAATTGCTTTATGTATAATTACTAATTTACTCTTGGTTCTTCGATCCTCTAGTGTTTCAAGGTTTAATGATTTAACTAATGGTGTTACTCTTGTCAGTTTTGAATATTCTCCTGTAATGAATCTGGCAGCTCTGTTTTGGATTTGTTCTAAATTATCAATATTTTCTTTGGTGGATGGGTCCCATACAGAAGATGCATATTCTAGTAAAGGTCTCACCAGGGTGAGGTAGCATTTTAGTTTTATATCTTTGTTACATTTGCAAAAGTTTCTTTTTATAAGCCTAAGGTTTTGTTTGATTTTTTAATAACTTCATTGACATGGGGATTCCAAGATAGTTTCTCATTTATTATGACTCCTAAGTATTTTGCATCTTTAGTTTGGGTTAGTTCTTTTCCATGAATGAAGTATTTTGAATACTAAAAGTGTAAAATGAAATTTATCTTTACGTAGTTATGGAAGACTTTTTTTGTGTGTCTATATGGGTACTTGGATGTAGCGTACTTTGTATGTCACTCCCTATAAAAGATGATTTCCATCGGTAATTTATTACAGAGAAACCGTTTTATCATGTTGCATCTGCCTATAAATTTTAATGTCCTGAGATACTTTTTTAAAGTAACAAATATTTTTCAATGCTTTTCCCGTTAACATTTTGTTGTTGCTTTTGATTGATAGATATTTGGATTAAAGTTGACTTCTTTTATTTATTCGAAATTACCTTTTGCAAATAACAAAAAAATTATTGAACTTATGTTTATCATGTTAAAGAAAGTGAACTTGCTTGAGTTGCGCTTTGATTTTGACAAAAATTAATTTTGATTCGTGCACTTCCCCGATTTTATTTACATTTACTGAGGAATGAAAAAAAAATAGAGGAAAAAAAATTAATTAAAGAATATTCGATTGCGAAAAATGACATAATGGGAAAAAACGAATTAATCTATTGATGTAAAAACTATTTATTTTAATATTTTAAATTTTATTTATTAAGGATGACTAGTGACTATTAATTTTTTTAAATCTATAAAATCTTATTTATATTTGAGTACACCTTTGATATGTCAATCAAACGCTTGAGTATATAAAAAGGCAATTAAAATGTGTTAGATTTAAAGAACCATGGACATTTTTTTTCACTTTTGCTTTGATCGCCTGTAAAATCAATAAATCAATCAACATACCTTAGTCGGGCCGATAATAATCCAAACTTTGATTGACTTTAAGACATGTATTTCTTTCTTCGGCTTCTAAAACTTTGTTCTATCTCCTATTAATATGTTCCGAATTGGAACTGTATTTATATGTATGTTTCTCATCGCTTTACCAGTTGTTGTTTTTTTTTAAATTCCTTATATTAACTCGTAGCGTCTGCTTGTCTGTCGCAAAAAATTTTGGATTTATTTTTAACCTATTTCCCAGTATCATGTCTAGCGCACGGACTTGTGGTAACGATAAAAATGATCTTTCAAAATTTTACATTGACGGAATGTACTGTAATTAAATTAATGAATTTTTAAGTTAATCTTTATGTATCTATATGTAAATGTTTATGCTAGTCCGTCGCGCGGTGCGTATATTTAACACTTGCAAAATACCCGCGGTTCGCAGCGAAAAATTAGGATTTCAGTTAGCGTTGACAACCCGCGTAACACCAATTGATTCCATCTGGATCATAATGAATACACTTGTTTGACAATATTTGTCAACGTCGTGTAAAATCAAATGGGGAATAAAATAAATAAAATTAAATTAAATGGCCCCAGTGCAAAATGGGTACAGGATGTGCATACCTCATAAGAACTAAAGATTTCAATTTAGTTCATTATGGAAATAAGTGTCTTTATTTATTTACATTTTAAAAAGTCTAAAGGGAAATAAAGCTTTAAAAGTTTACGAAAAATTATTTTGGGCCCCGGCCTCAAAGGAACGTTAGGAGTTAACTACCCTATAGAAGTTAATTTGTTTATATATATATATTTTTCTATAATTCATCTATGATACGCAGTAACCAATGTTTAAAATACCTTTTATAGAACTATTGTTTAAAAATGGCTTTACGGGCCCCCGGCCCCTAATTGGTGTTTTTTTTTTTTTTTTTAATTAATGCCAGAAACCTTTGCGGGAGCGTACTCACAAACGTTCCAAAGTTTAATGGCCGTGGGATGAATAAAATACTATTTATACGGATTTAAAAAAAAATAAAATATGGGCCTGGAGGCCCTATCGGTGTAAGATGTAAAGTTCAAAACAACAGTTTATTTTAATCTAGATCTTGATGGATATATTTGTTTGTCGATATTTGTAGAAAAAATCGTGTGAAATGGAATCACATTCTGAAAAGTTTAATTGTAATCCCCTATAGTGTTTTAAATGGGCCATGAAGTTTTTATACTCCAAGTTTTTTAAAAACCCATTTACACTGTATCCAAAGTTTAAACAAATTTTGTTTAGCCCATAATATGTGAAAAATTTACATTTGGACCCCCTGCCCCCAGTGAAAAATATATTTTTTTGTTGCCTGTTGCCCTTGAGTATGTTTTTTTATTTAAGCTCATATAAGAAAAAAAAAACTACATTTCGCCCACGGCCCCCAAATGAGTGATAATTTTATATTTTTTTCACCTGTTATCATTGCGGTAGAATACTCAACAACTTCCCAAAAATTCATGCCTCTACCTACATGGGAAGTTGGAGAATTAGTGATTTGTCAGTTTTATATAGCTCATATGAGGAAAAAAACCTTATTTGGACCTTTGGCCCAAAAAGAGGTATGTATAGTTCTTTTTCACCAATTATCGTTGTGAGCATGTAAACTGTACTCAACAACTTCCCAAAGTTTCATGCTTCTACTTACAAGGAAAGTTTGAGAATTATTGATGATTGAGTGAGTGATGACTTTGCCTTTATTTGTAAAGATACTTTTAGTTATGTCATATTTATAAAGGATTCATAGTAAAAAGAAAAAAAAAGTTTGGTTTTACGGGTTTATTAATTTTTTTATTTCAATGTCCCTCGTCTGATGTTTTGATGACATTTCCATAAAGATTCTCAGAGCAAATTGAAGTGCGATAAATGACAGAACAGCAATAGTGTGACATAAATGACAGAACACCGTACCCGCTGGCTGGCATTTAGGGTTGACAAGGATCGTCTCCAGTTGACGAAAACCTATAGTCCCCGATACTTGACCTTTGGGCAAACTCCAGGCTCCCAACCCGGGGCTGATTCTTCAAGTCCTCGAACGCTTCTAATTTTAGAAAAAACGTTTGCGATCAAGAGAGCTGGATGGATCAATAACTTTATGTAGGATCTCCGACACTCTTGGTCAACTATAGACGTGGAAACGTAGGCATCGACGGCACGTGTAGGCAACAAGAGGAAACGTAGGCATCGGCGGAAGGGTAGACAAAAGAGGAAATGTAGGAATCGGTGGCACGTGTAAGCAACAAGAGGAAATATAGGCATCCTTGGCACGGATATGCAACAAGAGGAAATTTAGGCATCGGCGGCATGGGTAGGGAACAAGAGGAGTTGTAGGCATTGACGGCACGTGTAGGCAACAAGAGAAAATATAGGCATTTTTGGTACGTGTTGGCAACATTGGCGCTTAATTCAAAAACTCTCGGAAACGTGAACAATGCATACAGAATAGCTAAAAAAATTCATTAACGTCCTACTTATATAAATAATAATAGCCCCTTTTCAGACCATGAAGACCTATGAGGCAAGTGAAGTAGTGTTCACAGATTTCATTGACCACTAAGGAGCAGCGATTGTGTGGTTGTGACTCGAGTTCTTGCCACGGTTCGGCTGTCCAGCGAGCTACCACTTAGACCACCGCGCCCCGCCCCGCCTTACTTATATGAATGATATAAATAGATTTATATTATCAATATGCAAATTCACATCCTGTTTAACATATGCCAGTGTACATACAAAGGGGAGCTTTTCATAAATATCCAGACCGGAGCAAACCAAGATCGTTTCGGCAGCCATGAAACGTTTAGAGATGACAAACTGTGATCTCGTAGATTCCCGTTTCTGTTGGAGATCTGTTATCAGCAGTGGGTGATTATCTGCTGGGGTGGGGAAGGGCGGGGGCTTACACCATCGTCCGATTGAGCAAGGCACTTGGGCAGACCAAAGCCGATTGCTTGGCCGGGATTTCCTACAAACATGTCCGAACAGTTGCCTGTTATAGAACGTCGACCACTTTGTTGGGTGGGGAATTGGGCGGGGGGGGGGGGATGTCTTTGATGTTGTCTTTGCAAACAGGCGACGCAAATGCGAGTAAGTGTCCTCCAGGAAAAAAAAGTCGGACTCATGATTATGATGCGTAAGGTCAGATTTGTCATACTTGGGAGAAAGATTATTGTTGGCCAATGAAAACAAACGTAACACATAATAAAGGAATATCGTTTTACTAAAAATGCTCTCTCAAAAGAACTGCTGTAAGTTATTATTGTATGGGAATTAACACATAATTTTGTCATGTGAATTAACAGATAATTTTGTCACAGGACTTGTGTAATGAAATGATATCGTATCAGGTGTAGGAGACAATAAGGTGGTGGGAGGTGACCGAAACAATGATGGGGTGGGATGTTACAGAGGCAATGATGCGGGGTGGGACGTTACAGAGGCAATGATGGGGTGGGATGTGACAGAAAAAGATGGAGTTTTGATGTAACAGAGACAATGATGGGGTTTTGATGTGACATAGACAATAATGGGGTTTTGAGGTGACAGAGACAATGATGGGGTTTCGAGGTGACAGAGACAATGATGGGGCTTTGATGTGACAGAGACGATGATGGGGTTTCGAGGTGACAGAGACAATGATGGGGTTTTGATGTGACAGAGACGATGATGGGGTGTGACAATGTGACAAAGACAATGATGGAGTGTGACAATGTCACAGAGACAATGATGGGGTGCGATAACTTGACAGCGACAATGATGGCGAGTAATACAACAGATGTTGGTATCGCATGAGGTGACAAATGCTTTTTGCCTTTTCCAACAATCGCCGGTTGACTTCATTCATGCATGATCATAGACATCACGAGGGAGGCCAGATTGTTTGTTAAAACTACGCTCTATGAGAATTGCTCGGCGCTTCTCAACAAATGGGACAACAGTCAAGGTCTTTAGTAGACTTATGAGATTAACAATGCCATTTATTCGGTGGGATCAGTTAAGAAACTAGGAGATTGGACATTTTATGGATGCGGGTCTCTCGTTAGATTTCGAGTTCCGTAGTCAGATTGTGGGCCTCGCGCCGACAATACCTTGTGACACTTGTGAGTAAACGCTGATCCTTCAGTAAATTATCACCTGAACAAAGGTGGGGGGGGGGGGGGATAAGCCGCGGCTGAATCCTCACTGATGAGATCCTCCTCTTGAACGGCGATATCATTTTGTTTTTTAAGCTGCGAGACTGCCGGCGACAGTTGGACTGAGTTTGTGTCAACAGTGGCCGAGTGCGTGGTCTGGCGTGGGACGATGTGCCTCGATGCGAGAAGTTCAAGGACAGGGAATTCAAAGAAAAAAAAAACACGTGTGTGCACGACACGCTTTAGTTAGTGCCCGTGAGGAGGTCTGTGTCTCTCGTCGCACGATGTAAGGATTGCTAAGTCTCTTCTTTAAAGCAAGCAATGCTGTGAACTCCTGAGAAATTTCCCAAATCCTGGGAATTTTTCAGCCAAATTTATAGAAATGGGAATTTGGGAATTATTGAGGATTTGGCCATGAATATGGGAATATTTGAGATTGACAATTTAAAAAAAAAATTAAATACTCACTTGAATGACAATAAAACGGGTTTTTTTTTACCCGTTATATTTGTTTATTTTTAGCGTGTCTAGGATTTTTATTTCGGATCTAGTTTTTTTATGTGTTGGCTAGGTTTTTCTAGGATTTGATGAATTTAATGCATGTGGAAATTTTTAGTCTAATTTGGGATTTTTTCATTTTGCTCCTGCATGGGAAAAATTGGCACCATGAGTTCGCAAAACTGAAAGATAGCATGTTCTTTAGAATGATTTTGTCAAAGGGTTTTGTGACGTAATTTTATATTGTGTGTTTTTTTTTCACGTCTAACGGGGCTTAGTCATTCACTATCATCACTTTGTCTAGAGAGAAAGAATAAATGATGGACTTTTGGTCTGTTTGACAGATGACTTATAATTCTTGTCACGTATCTGTGCGTTTGACTCTATAGAGCAAGAGTTCAAGGCGTAACTGCTTTGATCTTCTCGGCTTTCTGCACTTGGCTGACATGCGGGACAAGATTCCACTAAAGTTGCGTGGCCCCGTGCAGCAGTTAACGTTACCGCGCAGCAAATTTTGTGGTGTGTAAAATATTTCACCAAAAAAAAATATGGTTGCTGTGCAACTTTGCACACGAGTTCGTTATTTTGCACATAGATAAACAAGCCATTGTTTTTAACTTGTTAAAGCCAACACTGTTAGGGAAGAACATGTGCACCTTTCAATATTCATTAATACACATTCTTTCACGCGTAAAGCGTTTGTATGTAAATAGTCTCATTACCGGAAGGATAAAATAAAAGTTTAGGGGAGTGGTATAGGAGATGAGTGGGATGGGAGGTGAGTGGGATGGGAGGTGAGTGGAGTGGGAGGTGAGTGGGGTGGGGTGAGTGAGGTGGGAGTTGAGTGGGGTGAGAGGTGAGTGGGGTGGGAGATGAGTGGGGTGGGGTG
>MUZC01000052.1:1228709-1248262 GCA_002072015.1 Radix auricularia | reverse complement strand
GGTGGGAGGTGAGTGGGCTGAGAGGTGAGTGGAGTGTGAGATGAGTGGGGTGGGGTGACTGAGGTGGGAGGTGAGTGGGGTAATTAGTTAGTGGGGTAGCAGGTGAGTGGGGTGGCAGGTGAGTGGGGTGTGAGATGAGTGATGAGTGTGTTCGAGTAACCAATCGTCATATTTGGCATCGACACAGAATATCTGGACTTGTAAAGGGCCTGATGATTCAAATAGCTTATCTATTTTTCACGTCTAAATGCGGCACTGTTTAACTATAAAGGATTGTAGAATTGAAATTGTAGAATTGAGAAGTCATATGTTTTATTGGTTATTAGATGGTAATTTTAATGTTATAATAAAAAAAATAACCTTACACTAATTGTAGATGACGATAGCTACAATTAGCTAGGATGAGTTTGTCTCTTTCTTTTGCTTACTATAAAGTTTGTAGATAAACTTCACCAACAATAAAGGAGCTAATATAAAGTTACACTAAGATTTAAGCCATCTGTAAACGGTGATAAGATGATGATACAATTGGCGGTAAATGAAGATACAATGTTAAACATAAACTTGACTGAAGATAAAACTCTGTTAGATGTTCTCGACATATTGACGGCACACCTATAAAAATTGTCTACCAAATAATTAACTTTTCCATTAACGTGATGGCGGGCCTTTTTCCCCACAACAATTCCCAAAGCTAAATTCAGTACCACATCAAGGTGAAAGTAACGATCGTTTTAACACGACCCGGGGAATCCTCACTTTTGAAATGATGTTCAAATCCACGTACTTACTATTTTTATTTAAAGTCAAGTCATAAAACTTCCAATCCCATTAACGTCGGCGAGGTCACTTTTCAAAGGGCTTTACTGACAAGCACAGCCGCCAAGAAGCAATCAGGCGTGACCAATCAGCGCGGGGGTTCCGATTTAAGCACGACCGGTGGCTCCGCCATTACCGGAAATCGACCCCTTGCGCGTGAGTCCAGCTCGCGGGGCCAGCATTCACGCCTGGGGTGACGTCAGCTGAAAGAAAATTGAACTCTGGGAGTAAAACAAAAACATTACTGAAAGTTTGATAATTCAATGGCATCAAATTATCGTTCGCGCCTCGCTACCACAATATTTTTGGTGTTGTTGGGACGAGGGTGGGAGGCTGAAATTGGAACATTAATCACCCAACCCTACCAACCCCATGACTCAAACAACTGAAATTTTTATGTTTCATGATTCTCGAGTGTCAAAGGTCAAAGAATATCCCTTGATCAATTTTAAAAAAACAGAAAAGGTATCAGGTCCGTAAAGTATCAATTTATTATTGTGTGTGTGTTATTTTAAGAAAGGGATAATGTGAGAGTGAGCTGTTACAGGGTTAATGAAAATTCTCCTCCGTATCATGTATTATATCAAACCTACGCCAGTGTTTTTTTTTAATGCATTACTGGACATAGGCCGCAAACCATTGGACGCGGGAAAGCTTCTTTGCCCCCAATAACATTTCATTAACTTTCCCGTTTGGCACTAGTGCACGTTATCAATTTTTTTGCCTGTGTGCAGACGGTCAACATGAAAACAAAGAATAACTCAAAATTTGCTTTTGATATTATTCTTATCTACACTAATTTTTACACCCATAGTAAAATATAAAACATACCATTTGCCTTTAAATGTAGTATTATCTGCATTACATTTGAACGTACTATTATCTACATCTGGGGTCTCCATTTTTTTTTTGCCTAAGGGCCGCATTAACTATCAAAAGGCAGTTTTGGGGCCGACCACTAGCCACTAACTATAAACTTTTGTGGTAAACTACAGGCAAAAATAGTATCTTTTTATATTAAAATGTCACTAAGGGGCCGGATGCATGGGTCTCGCGGGCCGTATTTTGAAGACCCCTGATCTAGATCTAAAACTAAACTATGATATATCCATTTCAAGCCACTTGTATCCACATCATATGAACACTAAAATAAAACGCTAAAATTTGAACGCACTGTTACTTACATCTAGCATATCATATTGGCTTGAGCTGATGAGGTACTAGCATCCACGCGTCAAATAATACAGAATATATTCATGTGCGTCTACTACCACTCACATTTATCAAATTAATGCTTGTTATTTCAGTTGTACCCAGGTAAATATCAAAACTTTAAACTAGTCAGTGGCCGGATATCCGAAACGGACATAAATATTTCCGCCATTATACGGATTCGGCGAATACTTAAGTCAGATCCGGATATTATCCGGGTATCGAAAGACGTACAGTAATCAAATTAAACTAGTATTAACAAGTTTATAAACAAATGTATAAAAAGCAAACAACAACAACATTAAATTATTTATACATAACAAAATAAACAAATTAACAAGCGTTGATCATGAAGTCACTCAAATCCACGCAAAATATAGTACAATAATTCAACAATTTCAATACGAGAAAAATATTAAGTTAAAAAGTTGCAAGTATAGATATCACTTTACTACATAAGATAACAAAGTTAACTAACAGCATACTAAACTTAAATCGTCTAAATAAAAAATACATTATTTTTTTATTATGGCTCTAGATCACGACTTTTTGTACACCACTCTACACACCCAGTAGACTACAACACTGTTCACTTGGTACACACTACACAGTTCGTTGAACATCGTTCAAGTTCGTTCATTCAATTCATTGTAAAATGTTCATCATTGCCATTGACTGTTTCACAGACTTACACTGTCGATAGCAGATACTCTCCATATGTTGGATAATAAATATTTTAATAAATAGTATTTTATACTAAATAGAAAGTAGTAAAGTACACCACCTTAGTTCTTACACTTAAATGTGGAGATATCCGGATCTGGAATCTGGATCCGCAAATGCTAGTGTCAAATTATCCGGATCCGTGAAATAGTAACTAACCATATCCGGCCACCCTTTACTTTAAAAAGTATATTAACTATGATAAATCCGTTGCCCGATTTCTCGCTAAAGATGCAGTGGAGTAGCTAGAGCTTTTACCGCCCGGGGCTGCCTCCAATGTGCCGCCCTTTTAGAGGACGTCCATAAATGACGTCACACATGGGGGGAGAGAGGAGTCACACATTTGAAGTTAATTCAAAACGCGCAACTTTAAATAAAAGTTCCACTTAAATATAATAATATGTTTACCGACACTTTATTTAATGAAGTTTGACGTGGTTTCACTTGGTATTAGAGTGCAGCCTTACACTAAAGATATTTAAATGACAAAAAATAAAATTGATTTGAAACCTTGTCATTTTTAAAAANATAAATAAATAAACATTAATAAATAATTGTAATTGAAACAAAGTACAGTGTAAAAGTAAAAGGTGGGGAACATGTTAACCATTCCACGCTATATTTATGTAAGCATTAATAAAAGAGGCCGCATAAGATGATATGCATATTTGTAGACATTTTTAAAAATACAAGATTCATTTTAAAGGCCACAAGAAAGTTATTGAGACAAAACATATTCCAAATTTACAGCCAAAAATCATTGCAAATTAATATGCTTTTATTTTTTATTTATAAATAGATCTATATGCTTATTTTATAAACAAAGAAATTGTATACATTAGTATGTAAATATATTTATAAATTTACTTATCTAACTTACATACAACAAAAAGCGTGTATTATAATTTTGCTATGAAAATTTAAATTATTTGTAATATCTTGTTCTATGGACAATATTGCAAGACTTTGTAGTCTAAAATCCCTCATTGTGGAACGAAGATAATTTTTGTATTAACTTCAGTTTGGAGGAACTCCATTCTAACTATATACACTTATAGCAATTGTTGAAAACTTTCTTAGCAAAAGTATAATGTTGGGTAAAGAATTTTCCAATCTATACTGTTGAATATATTTTAATAGATCAAGGAGGCATTTCATAATGCCTCTTCTTGTAGTGTAGGTAAAGCCAGGGCTGGTCTTAAGCCACTGCCACCTATGCAGCCGCATTGGGTTCGCGCTTTCATAGACACCACCTATCTTAATTTTTTACTTATTATCCTTAATAAAGACCTTATCCTTACCCGAATTAGGCCCAGCGCATTTCTTTTCGCATACTTGGCTGCATAAGGCCCCGCAATGCTAAGCCGTGTTGTTGTTGTTGTTGAGCTTCTCGTCCATGAGGGACATCCACCGAGGACATCCACCGAGGACATCCACCGATCATCTTCGGCGTCTGCACTTCCTCCTAGGACATAGGCCACCTACAAGAGACCTCCAGGCACTCTATCATGGGCCATTTTCTCCAGGATCTTCCATTCATGGCCAATTCTCTTGATGTCTGCCTCCAATTCTCGGCGCCAAGTGTTTCTTGAACGGTCTCTTTTCCGTTTACCTTGTGGGTTCCATTTCAGGGCTTGCCTTGTTGTATTAAAAGCAGGTTTCCTCAGTGTATGACCGATCCATCCCCACCGCTTTTGTAGAATCTCTTCCTCAATTGGCTTCTGTTTTGACTTGTCCACTGCCACAGTTCCCGGTTGCTGATTTTGTTCGGCTAGTGAGTTCTGAGAATCTTTATGTGTACTGCCATAAAAACCTGGAACCTTTTCTTTCAATATTTAACTGTTCTTTATCAATGATAATGATAACAAAGAAATTAATTTGATGTTAACATTTTTCAATAAGTAGGTTACATGGTATTATACACGAATATTTTCTTGCAACGACATGCAACTGATCAGCGAGTTCTATTATTTTCTTTTAAAATTACATTTATGGATAAAAACATTTCTAGTTGTACCACTTGCCCAAAAATTGAAACCCCGTCTCATAAATTTTCTCCACTCATACTTTTTCTCTTTCAAACTGGAGGTTCAGTTGATGTCTCCAACTCTCTATAATCTTTTACAGTGTTCTGTATTAGAGAATAGCTTTGTTCCATGAAATCGGTTTGAATTATTTTTTTAAAACGGTTTTCCATAAATGAGATTTTATTGTAAAGAAAAAATTTGCAATGATATGCGTAAAGTTCCAGCATCTGATCTCGTTTTACTAGTTACTTCTTCAAATTTAAATTTTTCCAAGACGCTTGAAATTTTTAAGAATGTCTTTTTCAAAAATAATTTATGTCATTGCGATGCTTATTAACTGAGAAATTTGAATATTTTCATGTTCTTGCGCTAAATGTCAATAATTTTCTATAAAATAGACGAACTAAAATTATTTAGGCTACACATTACTTTAATTTGATAGGCATAGCATTTTTAAAGAATAACCGAATTGTAATGAAAAACACATGTTATGTGTGCTACTTAAATTCAATAAAAACAAAATACATTTATTTTTAGTAAGTTACCTTAAAATAATTTTCTAAAACTGAAACAGTAATACAAATTACACAATATTTGAAACATCATGTCATGTTGGTATTTGTTAACGCATCATTCTGCACATGTCGAAATTCCACGCAAAAACTATCATGGCGATATTAATAGTACACATTATTCGGCCCAGCGGTGATGTGTTGTTTTATGTGCAGTTGTCTTATAAAGTATAAAGAGCGCCATTTGTGACGCATGCCGCTTAATTTTCCTTTCAAATCGATACCTTTTTTAAGCGAATTTTAATTTTTAACGGGTTTGCGTTAGTTATAACAACCACTATGTAATCAAACACATGTTGCGTGAATCCGTTAATTAAGACTCGAAATTAAAAATATCTTTGTTTCACCTTGGTTTTTCCCCTTCAAAAGAAAATTGGTGGCTGTCGGAAAGGGCTTTATTTTTCAAATGCCCACAAACGCCGCCCTTTAGATGAGTGCCGCCCGGGGCGGACCGCCCCCTAGCTACGCCACTGTAAAGATGATATTTACATGTGTACCTGCTTCCCTCATGCCCCATAAACATAGTCTACTTCCAACTCACCCCCCACAGCCCCCACCCCCACTTCCGCCCAACTTTTTTGGTATCCTGCACTGACTTCCCTCTGCTGGACTCGAAACACCTGAAGATTTGTTGGTGTTTTTTTATCCAACCTTGTATCGCGTGATAAATGATCTCCCCCTATTCTAAATGAGCACGAGACGGATAGATTGGGGTCTTAGAGTGGTGGGACAGCTTCCCTCCTCATTGTGTCAATAGAAATCTATGTCTGCACTGACAGCAGAGTATGAGTTTTTTACATGGAACATCTCTCCTTGTCATGAGGTGTCGTGTCACCGTCACGTGATGAACGTGACATCCGGGCTATTGATTTGAGGTAGCTGGGAGAAGGAGAAAGCGAGGAATGTTTAACTGTAGCAGTCTAGTTACACGGTGTCGCTATGGTCGTCTATGTACAATGTATCATTAGAGGGCCCGTCTTAACGCATAGGCCCATTGGGCATTTGCACGGGAGCCCACGAGCATAGGGGTCCCATGGGAATATGTTTATTAATATTCCCTCTTCCTGCTTTACTTTCATTGACTCTTTGGATTTCACCTCGGCTAAGTTTTTTTTTTTTTTTAAATATTTGTTTTATTTGTGTATTGTATGTCCGTTGAAAAAGGCTCTTTGCCGAAACGTTCTTTGTTTTGTTACGTCCTGTCAGGCTAACCCTTACCCTGTTTACGTCTTTGCCATTATGGTAGTCTAGTTATATATACTTTCAACGCACCACAAGTCTCAATGCACCATAATTCTTTTGCACGCCATCGTATCACACTATACATTTCAATTTTAATAAAAGATATCAATAGATCGCACTGTCTTATTCTAGTTCGATCAATTTGTATCTAGTTCATGATTTCAACTGATTTTGAAAAATGTGCACGATGTTTACATCTCAGTTCTCTTCGTCTGATTGGATTAGAGGCGCTCTCAACAAATAGCCTCCATTAGAGAGGGAATCTGGTGGGAGGGGGATGGGTGTTATGGGGGGGGGCGCTGGGGAAGTTTAAGGGAAAGAAGGTTTTCGGACGTGTATGGAAACTAAAAAAAAATTCATTTCAAAATAGATCAAGGGGGAATAAATCCGTAGAAAATACAGCTCGCTGTTCAGGTTCTGCAAGCCTGCCCCCTCGCTAGGAGCTCCCCGTCTCCCCAACCAATGTATTTTTATGTGATACAACTTTACAAGGACTTTCCACAGTTCACATACAACTTTACAATGACTTTCCACAGTTCACATACAACTTTACAAGGACTTTCCACAGCTCACATACTACTTAACAAGGACTTTCCACAAGGTTATTTCCGGGGTTGACTTTCGCTCACACATTTATTTACCGCCGTCATCAAATTTGTACCATCACCTGGATTATGTAACTAGCCTTAACATAATCTCGCACAATGGTCTGTCTCTGGCCTACCGCACGAGTCCCTTATAGATGCCTTGTACATAAGCTGACCTTTCACATTGGTCTTTTATACTAGCCATTGCCTATGGTCTTATAGAGTGGTCTTTTATACTAGCCATTGCCTATTGTCTTATAAAGTGGTCTTTTATACTAGCTCTTGCCTATGGTCTTATAAAGTGGTCGTTTACACTGGCTTTTCTCACAAACCCTGACCTCTCTATTCTATACTGGCCTTCTACACTGACATTTTAATTTGGGCTTTTTTCTGACCTTTTATGTGTGTCTTACAAAATGAGGGGTAGGACTGCAATCAGGCTTATAAAAAATTAAATGGAAAAGATGTAAACAAGGTAAGGGTTAGCCTGACCGGACGTAACAAAACAGCGAACGTTTCGACAAAGAGCCCTTTTCAACGAACATACAATACACAAATAAAACGAAAATAAAAATAAAAAATAAAATTAAGAAACTTAGCTGCGGTGAAATCCAAAGTATCCAAGAAAGTGAACACTTTCTTGGATACTTTGGACACCTTGGATATTTTGAATGACGGAGTTTTCCGAAACGAAAACAACAAACGGTAGTGCAATTGTAGTAGTGTGCACACCCTCAGAACGCGCACCATGTGCCCCGTACCGAGATGCACTAGGTATGAAAGAAGAAAGGAGATAGAGAGAGATAGAGAGTGACAGTTTGGTGTGCCAAGGACAGAGTGAACGCTGTTCCACGAAGTAACACGGGTGTATTCGTGTATATTATTTGGTTGAAATAATCCTGTTGTCTAGCTTTGCCTATAAGTGCATTGAACGTCATTGTTCTTTTAATTAACTTAGCCACCACTCGCTAACACAAAAATCAAAAGCATACGTCAGACCCCCAAATCCTTCGTAATGTGATAAGCAGAAAAGAGGCTTTAGTTTTGTTTCTAGGAATGCTTGCTATCTCTTAAACTAAAACCATAAAACGCCTGGTCACCAAAACGCCAGCCAGATACGAACTCGCTCTATTATGTGTGGACAATTATGGTCACTAACAGCAACAACCGATGGTCAAGCCCAGGGGGTGGGCAAGAAGAAAGAGGGAAAGACGCATTTAATTATGGGCCTGGCGAACAGTCCGGCCGAAAACGAGTAGTTCCTGAATGTAGGAAAGATGTTCCCTTGCCTCTCTCCCCCCCACACCCAGTAAGAAAGCTGGGGAAGGGTACACCATTTCTCAAACTGCCCTGAGCTTGGAAAGCTCTTAATGCTTGGGAGGAAAATTTAATTCGCTGCTCCGTGCAGTAAACATGTCTGCCTCATCTCAGCAAGTTATATAAGACGCCTTGTCATTGCGAGGGACAATTTAGTTCAGTGTTTCTCAATCTGCGTGTCGCGACACATTAGAGTGTCGTGAGAGATTTCCAGAACAGTGTTTCACGAGATTTAGTTAAAAATATTTCTAGGGTTCTGAGCTCTGAAGTTATTATGACATTTTAAAATAAATCAAAACAAAATGTTTGTTAAATAAATCAACAATGAAATCAGTAATAACGTGTGTTTTGGGTGGACAAGGACGTCATATTCGGTTGGCATCTGTGTACGCTATTTTCTTGTTTCATTCTTTCTAGAGGTGTAGTTGGCTTGAAATAGTAGTCAGTGAAGAAGTCAGTTTGACGATCGAAGAGGGGAAGCAGCTGATCGAATTACGACATAAAAAAATCCATCAAACAACGTTCACCAACACGACTTTAGAAGAATTCTGGCTTGTAATCATGAAACTCTATCCTTGAGTCTTTAGTTAGTTTGACATTTTCATCTGCTTGGTTCTGTTTGGCTTTTTGGTATCAACTGAAATCAAGTCCAAGAAACGAGAGAGACTCCTTACAGATGATGATTAGTTGCGCGTTTGCTTGTCAACTTTGGACCCCCCGTTGAAATATGATGTGTTCCTTTAAGCAGGCACATCTATTATACTGATATATCCCAGTAATATACATCACAGTAATATGTATTTGTAAAAAAAAATATTTTTTTCATAAAATATGTTAAAATTACTTTTGTGTGTCACAAAATTTCTCGAATATTCTTATACACAAAAAGTTTGAGAAACACTCATCTAGTTAGAGGACCTTACTTTACATTAATGAAAGGGTGTATAATTTTTAATAACAAACTTGCAGTCAATGTTACCTCTCAGTTGCGATGCAGAAAAGAGTTACCGCGCAAACAAATTTTGATTAGGATCATTTTTGTTTGTGGGTTGCTAAAATTGCACACACAAAATGGGTAATTAGCATAAGAGTTTATTTCTTATTAGTATTATTAGTGTTATTATTTATTTAATTATTTTTTATAAAAAATTTTGCACACGAACCAACGAAACTTAGAAGGATCGTTGATTGAAATTAGAAAGGATAATCTTTCTACGTCGAGGCTACAAAAAATAACGTAATGACTTTGTTTTACTTTTTCATTTGTCGAGAGTATCACAGAATATCCAATGGTGGTAAATTACAAGAAAAGGCCATTTACAAAAAAAAATGTAGTCACAATTCACATAGTTAAAGTTAAAGGTTAAAATTCACGTCGAAATTTCCATTAACCATTTCGTTAACTTTTCTTTGCGAGTCCACATATATAAATTGTTTGTTGTAGTCAACCAGATGAACTTCCCTCAGCATTTGCCTCTTCCGAGAGTTTGAGTTTATTCCAAAGTAATGTTTGTTATTTCGAAGAAAGCCAGTAGGGCGGTAGGGGACGAATAATATCAAAAGCAATGCTATAATAATTTTTAAAAATACAAAATTGTGTATTTAAACTCTAAATAATTTGTTTCTCTTTATTTACGGTGTCGTATTCCATTCCATGTTTAATTACAGAAACCACAACCACAAATGATATGAAAGCTGATCTTAAATGTGCCAATCCGTTCTGCTATATTCTTTCTAAGCAATGTTCTTACTTCTTTTTTTTCTTTTTGAACATATACAATGGCCAATAATGCGAATCTTCCATTAATTGGACATCTTAAATTTCCAAGTTAATATAAATCTAAGACTTTAATAAACATTTAAAAAGTGATTATTAATGATACTGATAGTAGTTGATAATAATAATAATAAAAATGTAATGAATAAAACTAATAACATGTACAAATGTTAAGATTTGTGCGATAAAGCATATTTTTATCGTATGTTAGCGAGTTCCGTTAAATATTAACAAATGCAAACTTGCTATTTAAAAAAAAAAAAAAAAGAAATATTTCCATCCATGAAGAAATTGTATAGTCAAGCATCTTTTTGAAAATACACGCTTTATAGAGAGCATTTGCCCCTTGCATTTTAGCGCACCAATGAACGTATCGCTAGCTTTACATGTTGGCGGCAGTCGATTACTTTTTTAAAGATATCCGATGGGTTCGGGAAACTGCTGCCGCAACATTTCCTATATTCAAATCATAAAAGAGCACACCGTTAAAAATGGGACACGCGTTGATTTTCGCGATGGCGTGGATCAAGAAATTTTAGAATCAATGAATTCCCCGAGGTTTTATTTGGCGCCCATCGAAAATGATGAGAGCTACCGGGATCAAAGCATGGGTCCTCTACCGCAGTCTCCATTTTTTAAAAATCACATTTACCATTGTTATCAGTATTATAATTATTTGAATAACTTTTATTATTAGTATCATTATTACTTTTTTTAAAATAAGGGTTGCAAAATGTATCTATTAATTAGTCGATTAATTGTTTAAAAAACTTTTAACTATTAATTTTTTTAAACGATTAACGATTTTTAAAAGTACCAGAACTTAATAAATGTCGAACAATTATCGGTCCTTTTAAAAATAGTGTTACGAACACAAATGAATTGCAAAATGGTACTGACTCCAACATGATGGAACATTATTTTTACAACTCTGCAGAGTTTTCTGTAGGCCAGAGAAGCGCTAACTGTTTACATGTCATGCAAATAAAAAGTGCAATACAAAAGGACCAAAACTGATAGATTTGGAATAGGAGAGTATTTGGAAATATGTCAAAAGTTTTGACTTATTCCGTTTGACCACTGTTCTGCTTGATGGTCTCAAGTTTACGTTTCATGTAGCTGTGTATTGCCGCTGCTATCATCACAAACAAAACACATGACTTTACGTGATCATGGTCCGGGCTACATAACTAGATTCAAGGCAGCATCTGTTAATGACTTCAATGAACATGTAACTGCTATGATAAGTATTGAAATACTACAGGTCGCAAGAGAAACTTGATTCACGCTACAAATTCCATTAGAGGGTTGTCAGAACATGAAAAAAATGAGTGTGGTCACTTGCTGAACAACAAATAGAAATTGATGTTCACGACGAGCAAGTGGAGACAGTTGCAACGGATGATTTCATTGACAGTGAAATTCTATGTGAACCAAACTAAAAAACGTATTAAGCTAGTGGCAGTAATGGAGTCTGAATCAGAAACAAAAATGACGACAGCTGTTCTGATGAATTACAATGTTACAAAATGGAGATGAAAGTTGCAGAATCCGTTGACCCTCTAAAATTGTGGAAACTTAATGAACACCGATATCCGATAATGTCATTCCTTGCCAAGACCGTTATCATTCACATGGAACTGAGGTATAGAGTATGCAAATGTTCAGCTCGGATGATTACATGTTCAATTAAACCCGCTCATCACTTGAAGCAAATAATGATCTCACACTTGTCTGTTTGCGTAGTTAAAGGATTAAAAGACGACGTATAAAGGGGACATTCCAGTGTTATTTCGATTTTCCACAAGTACCTTTAATAAATGTCACTAATGATGTAATACATTTTAATTTTCAGTTTTAATTGAAATAAACAATTAATTAATCGTTAATTTTTCATAATTTAACTGTAAAATGTTAACTAATTCCTATTATTTATTTAAAAAAATACTTCTATCATTACTTAGGCAATAACAAACATATGGAAATTCTCGTTCTTCCCGTCCTGAATTCGGATGGGGTATGAGTTGCCTGAAGAAACCAGGAATACCAACAACCTCTGAACATTTAAAACCCTAATACAAATGCAATACTTGACAAAAACCACGAATAAGCGTAGGACGCAATAATTTTCTGTATAGAAGGAGCGTCTGTGACGTATAAGATATTGTTATTTCTATTCATGATCTTGTAATAGAGTGCCAAAGACAAAAGATCAAAGCTCGTTCGACATGTCCCAATCTTATATCCGAACACGAGATCGAGAGAGATTTGAGTTTATGCTGTGTGTGTGGGCGGATTCGGAGCGGGGGGGGGGACTTGCTGGGGGTTGCATGCCCTTTGGCACATGTCGGAAACAACCCACGGAATACCGCCGGTGTTTACCAAATAATAACTCTCTTGTCTGTGAAGGGCAATAAAAGATACGCAGTGTTGTCGTTAGCCCATGACGTAGGTGGCCACTCCGTAGCTCATCAAAACACCAGCGGCCCGGTTAAAAAGGTCAAAGTGCGAACGATGAGAACATTGGTGTTTAAAACGATAGCAACGACGAACAAAGGGAAATTAATAACGAAGAAGGGGACCGGTGACCATTGGGTTGCGTTTCCCTATTTTTATTTTTAGGCTAATGTTAATTTGGCTCATTGCGGAATTTTTCGTTGGGTATTGGTCCAGAATTTTTTTTATAGAGATGTTGGTTTAAACACAATGGAGAAATAAGAATGGGGGGAAAAAACAACAACAAAGTTTTTAACTTTAAATCCATTATATACGAGACACAACCAAAAGAATGTTCAATATAATACGCATCGCACGACAATCCAAAATGTTAGTTATGTCTCTAAGTATCAGATATATTATATAAAAGATTTTTTTTTTTTTTTAATTAAAAAATATTTTTTAAAAACTACAACAGTCTGCCTGCTAAATTTCAGATGGATTTGATCACGGGAAAAGCGTTATAAAAACATGTTTAAAAATCAAGTTGACGCCACGAGTTTATATAAAGGATTTTAAGAATCAGCTCCAATATACGCGAAGTATCTGAGTTAGCAGTTTAAGGAATAAATGAAGTCTGCCAGGAAGAAACTTTGACGAGGAGGAGGGGATACGTACAAACACGGAAAAGAATGGGGAAGATAGAAAAGTGTGGTTCTGTTTGGTGGGAAAATATGAAAAAATTAAAGTGACGCCATACTAAGTAAGAAAATGCTCGAAGTTTTTAGTGTATGATAGGGCAACGAAGAACGGGATTTGGAATGTCTTAAAAATTTTGGATGCTAACATGTGCAAATAAAATTATTTACCAATATTTAAATTAGTTTTTGTTTTTAGTGTTTATGTGATAAATTATATATATATATTTAGTGTTTATGTGATAAATTATATATATATATTAAGTGTTTATGTGATAAATTATATATATATATTTAGTGTTTATGTGATAAATTATATATATATATTTAGTGTTTATGTGATAAATTATATATATATATATTTGCGTCCCAAAACCTTATGGTTGTTGGGGGTTCTAATGATTCCATTAGAACTTTCTCGGGGCTTGGTAGACTTGGCGGCGCCCATCTCCTCTCCAAATCAGCGTTGGACTTTTTAGCGATAGTCATGTATGCAACTTTATAGTGTGAGGCGAGTGCACTACTGACTTGGCTATCCAGCCGCCTGATAATCAAATACTTTAAACTATTTGCACATTTGATTTAATGTCAATTATTTTCCAATTCTTTCCATCCTATCCGTAATTTAGACAAAATGTCATTTTATCATTCACAAATATGTTTTTTTGCAACTTTTTTTGTTTTAAAGTCTAGACGAAATTTCCCCTCTATCTATTTGCTCATACACACGCCCCCCCCCCACACACACACACAAACTCTTCCACCCGTGAACGACAGCCATTTGTCGCATCACAGCGCGACCCGCTGTTTAACGGTCTTATGACATACCAAGTCGTGATTACATGGCTGGCAGGAATGTTTAGGAATGCAATGCCAAGGGGGTTTAGGGCGGGGGTGGGGGAGGGGTCTTGTTGCAGGGGCAGCAGTGTGGAAGCTGACCCCTTCAATAACTAACCACCCTCTACTCCCGGAAAATATATGGTTTTATTTATTTATTTTAAAAATTTAATTATTTTTTAAATTATTATTATTTTATTTTTAAAATAAATAATTTTGTTTAACAATATTGTTATGTACAATTTATGTTAATGTTATTATTATTATTAGTCTAAAAAATACAAGTCTTTTTTCAACAATAACATTGCAGCAAATGTAACAATACATGCAGTGTCACAAATAGGTAGAGAAAATATAGTCTCATATTAAATTTTTATCATTGATTAACTATAAATAATTATTAACTATTTGTTATTTATAGCTTGGTCTTAATAATAAATAAAATACAAATTACAACTAATATTAGAAAGTAATGTCAATTTTTTTTATTCGCTCATTTCCCTTTATGTTTCATTATTCTCTCCCTTCGGCATTTGTTTAATTATTCGAGATTCTACTTTTAAAACGTATTATATTCATAAATCTATAACGATATTTCTGAGTGCCGATAATAAAAACACCGATTTCCCTATTCTAAATATCTTCAACTGGTTTTTGGACATTTACGGCTTAACTGCCGTGGAACCAAGGTCAAGGAAATTGAATTCGGCCGTTTGATTTCTCTTGGCTATTGATAATATAAATGACTTTTGAGTCTTTACTTGATTTCTATTGTTTATTTCATGTCCGGTGAACGATGTGAGGTTTTGTGATTGTTCGTGTTGTGAGTTCCCCGTATGTCTGGGCCGGGGGAGGTGGGGGAGTGCTCAGGCCTCTGTGATGCTACAGTTACGTCCTGGCAGAGACACTCGTGTGTGTGAGTGAACGGGGGCGTGTGGGTGTGTGAGTGAGCGTGGGTGTGTGGGTGGGTTAGGCTGTTGTATGCGTGTGGTAAATTACTGAATTACTGGAGCGCCGTGCAGTACCAAACACACACAAAGCTTGCTGCAACCTTTTCACTCTGCGGAGTGTCGCTTTGATGTTCCGGTTATTGAGCTGTGAGGTGGGGTAGGTGGGGGAGTAGCGGGTTGTAGTCAGGGTTGCAGCGCTGTGAGCAGATTGTCAGAGCGGCGCATGAAGTCGGAGCAACAGCGGGCCAGATGAAAGATTTACCCATAGTGCTGAGATAAGGATTCACTGCGGAGCGAATGAAGGATTACAGACCAATGCTGTTTGCCGGAAGAAAATCCAGCAATGTATGCAGTATGTCAGACCAATGTTAAATCCAGAATGAGAGACTAAATTTTGTGTGAAGAAACGTCAGAAAAATGTTGAATGTGGGACGACAGACCCAATTTGTTGGCAGCATACGAGAGAAATGTAAAATGCAGGAAGCCATTTCAACTTCGTGTGCAGTTTCAGAGAAAAGTTGAATGTGGGACGACAGACCGATTGTATTTGTTAGCGGAATGCCAGGGTATAGAATGCTCTAATGGAAACATTAGAACCCCCTATGATCTCAAAAACAAAAAGAGGTTATGGGACTAAAAAACGGGGCGGAAGTATAGAAAAAGTATTTGAAACCAAACTTTGTTTTAGGGCGGTACAATATGTGCTGGTCGTACAGAGATTATCTCTAATTTGGGAAATTAGTTAAAAGTTTTCCTGAAATAATTTAATGGAGTTAGGCAATGAAATTTTTTTATTTGTTTTTATTATTATAGATTAGACGAAAATATTCAAAGAGCTGGCAACTTACCCAGGTTACCCTATAGCTTACACCTGAATTACCCTATAGCTTACACATGAATTACCCTATCTTTTGTACTGAAAGGGCCAAAATAAATGAGGGGTGAGACTGCAATCAGGCTTATAAAAAATTAAATGGAAAAGAAGTAAACAAGGTAAGGGTTAGCCTGACAGGGCGAACAAAACAGCGAACGTTTCGGCAAAGAGCCTTTATAACGGACATACAATACACAAATAAAACGAATGTAAAAAATAAAAAATAAAAATTAGAAACTTAGCTGCGGTGAAATCCAAAGCTGAGAGATGGCAGAGCGAGTTTCTGAAAGGACCAGAAACTTTTGCCCAAGTGATACTATATAACGACAAACCAACATGTATATTCTGTAACCCTTAAGATTTACCCTCTTAAAGTTAAGGCTTTCGTTAACACTTTTAAGCAAACCTGCTTCGTCTGCTTGTCAGTGCCATACATCATCGTCTGCTTGTCAGTGCCATACATCATCGTCTGCTTGTCAGTGCAATACATCATCGTCTGCTTGTCAGTGCCATACATCAACGTCTGCTTGTCAGTGCCATACATCATCGTCTGCTTGTCAGTGCCATACATCATCGTCTGCTTGTCAGTGCCATACATCATCGTCTGCTTGTCAGTGCCATACATCATTGTCTGCTTGTCAGTGCCATACATCATCGTCTGCTTGTCAGTGCCATACATCATCGTCTGCTTGTCAGTGCCATACATCATCGTCTGCTGGTCAGTGCCATACATCATCGCCTGCTTGTCAGTGCCATACATCATCGTCTGCTTGTCAGTGCCACACATCATCGCCTGCTTGTCAGTGCCATACATCATCGTCTGCTTGTCAGTGCCACACATCATCGTCTTAAATTTTATCCCTTAATTGTTAATAAATTTTATCCCTAAAAATCCTTAAATTTACATGGTAAAAATCCTCTGCCCCTACCGAAAAACAAGAAATTCCCACTGATTTTTTTTTTAAATGCTCTTAGTTAAAATAACTTGGCATTTAGTTTGTTGCAAAGTATTAACTTTAAATAAGACAGTCGCTAGTGTCAAGTGAGAAGCAATTAACCCGAGTCTCTGTTTATAACTCAGATTTCCTCCTCCTTGCGTGGATTTGTAAACGGCTTCAGCAAATCTTCGATATCTGCTACAATCAGTCAGACACCATGTTTAAATAGTCATCATTTACCCCGCCCCCACCTTACCTAACATGTTATAAAATAAATTCATACCCTCTATATTTTTTAAATTAAAAAAACAACTAAATTTATTCCGACATGTTTTTCCAAACTACCTTATAAACCACGTTTTAAAAAAAAATACCTGTGTATACACACATCACATGTTTTAATAGTTAAACACACTGCTAATACACGTTGTCTCTCATTATGTGTACACCATATGTTAAAAATTTACTTGTTAAGTTTTAACAAAATACCTGTACGCATGTTTTAACAAAGTACCTCTACATCACGTTTAAAAAAAGACCTGTTTTTAACCTACTATAGATATTTACACCCCTAACATCTTTTAACCAACTTCATTTACCCTCTGCATTAAATCTCTACCATCCACCATATGCCGCCCGTCTGCTAGCGATATTTGTGTTATCTGAAGCTCAATTTAATTTCTCTATAACACTCCTGAAATGTGCGGCTCTTTTGTCTGCTCTTTAAAAAATCATATTTTCCCTTGTCATTGATCTCGTACACAGCGTGACCTTATCCGATTGTTGCTGTCAGTGGTTCCAAGACTTTTCACACACGGACCCATTTTCCTAATCAGCTTTTACCACAGAGCTCTCCATATGTCTTACTCTGAGAGAAACTCCCTCCCCCGTCCCCCTGGGGTAAGAGCGTAAGGGAAAAGGGGGCTTAGGTCAACCCCCACCCAAATCACTTAGAGGGAACCACTGGTTTTAAAGTGTTTTTTTCGCGTGCGAGTCTTCAGGCTTCGCCGCTTCTGCCGTGTCACCGCACACAACAAACCTTCATGCAGGATAAGCTCTAGCGAGTCTAGCCGTCCTCTCTCCCAGCCAATCAGCTTGCTCCATGCCTACTCATCCATCCGGGCATCCATTTCACGCCGAGTGCACTCTTGTTAAGCGGATAATTGAAGAAACAAGTGCCGATATTACCACTGTGCAGTGGCGTCACAAGGATGGTGCGCTGGGGCGGACCGCCCCGGGTGACACCTTTGGGGGGGGGGGTGACACCAAAATTAAAATGCTGAATGTTTCTATAATTTGGCACTGGAAAACTCGAATGAGTTCTATGGGTTAAGTCGTGAGGGTGCGACACCGTTAGCTTCCGCCGCGGGTGACACCCAACCCTAGTGACACCTCTGCCACTGTGCATCACAATTGAGATGAGTTTTTTTTTTCCTTTCGTCGTAAGGAAAACGGAGATTGATACTTGAAAAAGTCTCCCCCCCCCCGCTCCTTTTACCCCCCACCCTCCTCACAGCAGCTGGGAAAATGTTGCACGTGCGACGCACGCGGCATTTAGAGGCTGAAGATATTGCACCTATTCAATGACCTTGAGGCGTGTTAAGGGAGTTGATCCTTTTGTTACCCTGAGATTTATGGCTTGTAATGTACAAGAGTAATGTTAAAAAACCATTTTTAATTAATTTATTTTTTAAATGCTATTCGTATTTTTTTCAAACATTTTTACATTCTAATCAGCGACATTGTTTCCTTAAAAAAAAAAAAAAATAAAAAAAAACTGAGAAATTGTAAAATGTATTTGGTTACCATAAAAAAATCTAGGAATGTTTGTAAACAATGATATCTGACTTGTTATATCCTTATCTCTCTTATATTATACATTAAAAGAAATTGTGCGCTATATGGGTTGTGCGTGTGGGGGGAGGGGGTAGTATATTTGTTTATAATTACACTGCGAAATATTTAAATTATTGTGGTTTCTAAGCAGACTACGCCTGAAGATTTTGCATGAGAGCTCAAAAAAATTGTGCTTATCCAGTAGAAATGATTTTTAAAAAATAACATGTTGACAGCATTCGCACATACCTTGAGGTTATCTCTTAGCGTTTAGAAACTTTAAGTTATGATCAATATAATAATTGTTTCGTTTTTTTAAAATCATTATTATTTTTTTAAATTTAACCTTTCGGCCTACATGAGCCGAAATAGGACCGGAACTTGTGGTCCTAGATCGATAAAATAAATTTAAACTAAAGCTCAACCTCGGGTGACATAAGAAACCTGGCATCTTCCTATCTATCGGTGGTGAAGAATTTATGGAGCTCCCAATTATAAACATCACTATAACAATGAACCAGTGCAACACAGTCCGGATTATGTGACATTTTAAGTATCCAAACATTTCTGGCACCAAGCTCTTTGTTCTATATCTACGTTATTGCTGTGGTGTGCCCCTATTCTAAGAACTAAGGATATTGCTGTATTGAATGGGCTTTCGGACGGGATATTTCCCCGGCGCTGTGGTCAAATTGAAAACAGTTGAGA
>MUZC01000052.1:1172907-1219754 GCA_002072015.1 Radix auricularia | reverse complement strand
AGCCAATATAATCTTTACATCTTGTCAGACAATATAATCTTTACATCTTGTCAGACAACATAATCTTTACATCTTGTCAGACAACAAAATCGTTACATCTTGTTAGACAACATAATCTTTACATCTTGTCAGACAACAAAATCGTTACATCTTGTCAGACAACAAAATCGTTACATCTTGTTAGACAATATAATCTTTACATCTTGTCAGACAACAAAATCGTTACATCTTGTCAGACAACATAATCTTTATGTTTTGTAAAAAAGAAATTTAAAATTTAAAATAAACAAATAAGACAGCGTAATCGTGGTTCCCACTTAATACTTCTTAGATCGCCCCACAAAACATTTCTTAGATCGTGCTACTAAACATTTCTTAGATCGCCCCACAAAACATTTCTTAGATCGTGCTACTAAACATTTCTTAGACCGTGCTACTAAACATTTCTTAGATCGGGCTACTAAACATTTCTTAGATCGTGCTATTAAAGATTTCTGACATCGTGCTACTAAAGATTTCTTACACAGTGCCACTAAAATTTTTACATCATGCTTCCTATCAAGTTTTCTTACATCGTGCTATTAACGATGCTTATATCATGCTACCAAATATTCCTTACATTGTGCTTAAAGGATTCCTAAGGACATATTTTAAGACATTATCTCCCCTGCCAACTCGATAGATTCTTGTCAACTTATGATCACGTCATATCCAGTTCCTGTCTACTGAACTCTGACCGGCGCAGTGCAACAATTTCTCGCATTGGCGTCAGTCATGCGGTAAGCATCTGACCATACGCCATTAGCCGCGTAAAATAGCTGTGAAAGCCCCGGGGGGGGCGGGGGTGCTCGTCACGCTCTGCCGGCCAGCCAACATCGATCAACCAAAACGCGAGGGGCGTAAATGCCAAGTAATGACGGATCTCGGGTGAGACAATGGAGAGGCAGGGGATCACGTACTGTGAAGACATGCCAGGCAGTCCTCATGGTGACAACAGTATGAGAACCGTGCGAATCGGTTGGTCGTTTTAATCATCGTATAGATGCTGGCTTTTCATATTTCATACCGATATTATTTGGGATGTTAGCGTTCATATTTCGCGCTAGTGTTTGATATTGTTTTTGATGTTAGATAACAGATACATTTAATTGATATTTTTATATCCCCCCTCCCCCCCAAAAAAAAAAAATAAATAAAAAAACTCGTGGTCCTAAGGGGTTCCAATGTTTCCATTAACACTTTCTAATTGATTAGGGTAATTAATATTTGCTTTGATATTTATTATGTGTCTCGGGTATTTTATGTTCCATTTCGATATTGGATCATACTGATGGATTTAAACGGTTTCGGCATATATGGAATCAGGTATCCAATTTTCTGGTTACGTCTACACGGGCGGCAGTGGTTTGTTTGCTTTGCAGTTTTCGTCCAAGAATTCTCTTTTATTTTTATATGGACTTGGTGGGATGCATTGTTGCATTAATGCATCCAAATTATCCATCTAGTTCGCGCATCCCAGTTTTTGAGGAGGCTATGCAAGTGTCAGTGGCGTAGCTAGGGATTGGGAGACCTGTGAGGCTTGGTCTCTTTGGAGGCGGCTTGGTCTCTTTGGAGGCGGCTTGGTCTCTTTCAGGGTCCCATCATTTTGACCGATCCCGTAATATATAATATTTAATGTAAAACATCTTTTCAGACAATCTATTGGGGGGCAGTCAATTTTGAGGATTTTTAATTTTGGAACCCCCCTCCCCTAGCTACGCCACTGTCAAGTTTTTAAAAAAATTACTGTATCCACTTTATCCATGTGTTCTTGTGTACCCCTTTGTGGGCGATATCAAAGTGTTTCATTATGGCATCCATCTTTAGATGTTAGCCATGGGTTTGGACCGTTCAACACCTGTGAATGGCAATCGTAAGTTCAATCAATGGTCTCCCACACTGACCAGTTGATCTTTACGTCGCCAGTAATAATCTAGTTCTCAAAAGAGTCTTCACTAACTCATACATAGAGCTTGTCATTTCTAAAACCGGAAATTGAGTAATTTTAGTGGTACAATGTTTTGAAGAGGAACTATAGTCTTAGTCGAATCAATAAGCTCTCAAAATTGTCAGAAGATCTATATTAAAATTACGAAAATGAGTTTCTTTTCTTGTTCAAACCTAAATAATCTGTCTTAAAATAACAAATAGCTGATTAGATACATCCTTCTTAATATAGATCTACCTACATTTACATATTGATTCGTATCTTTCATTAATTTTTTATTCCATTCGCCCCTAAAAAGACCCCAATATTTCTAGTAATAGATTTCCGCCATTATATGACAAGGCCCATTACATCATCTTCATTTGGGTATTATCTTCATTCCTTGTTTTATTTCCTGTCTACGTCATTATACAAATGCCCACGTCATTTGTCAGGGTTTTCTCATAATATATTCTCTAGATGAAGTCATTGCCGTCACCGATGAAATAATTAATAACTTTACGGCCTCATAATCTTGTATTCTGTTACATAATCCCATTATCATTTGTCGTTTAAATCACCAAAAATAGAATTAAATTGGAAGATTCTGATATAATATAATTGTGCCCCTGAATTATTGCAATACGTTTTGTTTTATCTACATGTATAATAGCACCCTGTTTTAGGGCGATCACTCACTTTGAAAGTAACTCCAGCTAATTTTTGACCTGGTCTTGGAACAAATGTCATTCCGGAGTTAATACAGATGTTTACACCGGGTTACGTGAAGCGAGGAACGGACATCGCCATCGATTGACTCAACTATAATTTAGAACTATTCATAAACTCGTGGGCTTCACCATTGTCTGAGCTTCACTTTCATGCATGCTACATAGAACTCAAAGATTGGATGTAACCGTTAGGTGTTAGTTAACGGGTAACGAGGACTGCGATTTATGATCTTGATATTTGTGACTGTTTTCGTCTGTGGCACATTGCATCTCTCTTTCTCTCGTTCTATCCCTCACTGCCTAAGAATGCACTCTTTATGTCTCTTTCTCATTATCTCTCTCGCACGTTCTCTCTAACTCACACGCACACACACATTTTTTCTATCTCACTAGCTGTTAGACTATCTCTCCTTCTCCCTCTCCCTCTCTCTTTCCCTCTCTCTATCTCCCTCCCTCTCTCTCTCCCATACCTCTCTCTCTCCCACCTCTCTCTCCCTCCCTCCTCTCTCTCTCCCTCTCTCTTGTCTATTAACCCTTAAAGTGATTCACTGTAATTTCATTATCCCAAAAATATCTTTCATTGACATTGTCAGAACTCTTCGCACATGTCAATTATCTCCTCTTTTGTGCATACCCCTTTTGCTATCTCTAAGAAACCGTGTCAACATATGATGTCAAAACTCAGACTGCATCAAGCAACTCTATCTTTTCTGATAAGAAGAACCCTCTAATCTACAAAGGTATACACGTGTAGACTGCATCCACAGACATCTGACTCATTTCTTCAGTGCAGCCCCTACTAGCGAACAAGACCCGCTGCTAAGTCAAATTTAAACACATTTTCATTTCGACAAAAAAACAAAACTGGATGTTTTCATGATCAGGTTTATTTTTGTTTTCTATTCTTTGAAATGTTTAAATATCAGATAGCAATGGTAGCAATACCGCAGACTAATCCCACTAAGACATGATAAATAAAAGTCAAAATTAGAGACCAAAAAAAAAAAAAACAACCTTGACGCCCTCAGACAAAAAGAGATCGTAAGACTAAGAACACGATTCGACAAAATTCACAGTTAGACAATTGGCCACATCACAGTACAGGAGCACATACAAAATCAGACAAAAGACACAGACAAAAGACACCAACAGACAAAAGACACAAACAGTCAAAAGACACCAACAGACAAAAGACACCTACAGAAAAAAGACACCTACAGACAAAAGACACCATCAGACAAGAGGCTCGAACAGACAAAAGACACCAACAGACAAAAGACACCAACAGACAAAAGACACCGAGATGCCAGCAACCATATTTCCGTCGGTAATTACCCTAGAGTCTTGAAGAAACGTGGCGACGGGAAGTTGGAGACTTGTCAAATTATAGATTGGAGTTTTTGTCTCCCCTTTGAGCCGCCCTGTAACTTATAATAAAGTGCACACCTTTGGGGTATGACACGGTCGGGTGTAATGTGCCAGATTGTCTTTCACATAGAAACCTGGCATCTGCTGTTCGGGGGGGGGGACCCCGGCTGTAATCATCTTTGTCTTCCCTTCGTTACTTGTCTAACGGTTGACTTGTTTAAAATATTGTTTATCATCGAGGAGTTGTTGCTTTGTTGTTTCTCCCTCACGAATTCATTTAAAGATGCGCCGCTGGTGTAAATTCTTTTTGTTTGGGGAAAACTGAAAACTTGACTCAGATGAGGCTTTGAATCAATTTTTCTTTTGATTTTTTCACTTAAGATTTTGTATAGGTTACCTAACATTCACATACATCAATAATTATTTATATTTTAATATTTTCGTTGTAGTTTTTTTAATTTAAAAAAAAAATATTTTTTTAATGATTGTTGTGTTTTTTTTTGTTTTTTTTTTGTTTTTTTTTTTGCGGGTGATCAGCAATGTTCCATTTAACTTTCGTAGCTGCGAGGCTTAGAATTACCGTGCAGCAAATTTTGTAAAGTCACGCAAAAAAATGGATGCTCTGCACAAGTTTTGTTGTTGTTTTTGTGTGTGTGTGGTTTTTTTTTCACACGGACCGAGGAACCTTAGAGGAGCATTGGTTACCAGACTACTGCACCCTTTTTTTCTACTTTTTGGGCTATACCCTTGCGAACTCATATCTTTGGTGCTCTTTTATATTAATAAACAGATTAATCCATTTGTTTTTAATATTTGTATGTATATTTTGGTGAGGGACAACCGACTGCTAGATCTGGTCAAACTGTGTTGTCCTGGTCAAACTCTTGTTTATTTGACTTTCAGCTAATGCCTTCACGGGTGGTGTTGCTCCTGTTTGCTCTATAATTATAAATGTACACCATTATGTGCGGTTCCACGCAAATGTTGACCCTTGTTTAAAACTAAAAATAACTTTGTCGTAGTTTCCGATCAATACAATTAATAGCAGTATTATAGCACATATAAATATGTATATGTTGCTCTGACAAATTTAAGCTAAGTTAAATATTAAATTTTAAAGTGCATGAATTGAATGAATGAATGCTCTTTTCAATAACGCTAAGACTATTCATGCTTAACTATGAAACATTTTTAGAAAAATATTAATGTAATAGACATCGTTAGAAAAATGTTTGTTAGCGCATTTTCGAGAAGTCGAATGCGCTATTGCACCCGTTTTGTCCATCCGTCCGTCATCACCTTTGATCTCAGCATCCATAAGTCCTAGACCCATGAGGTATATATGTTTTTTGTATGTCCTGACCTGCCATTTGTGCATCAACACTCAGTTACTCGATCCGTTAAAAAACCCCGTTAAAACTACCAAAAAATATTTCGAATCGAGAGGTAACACTAGCGCAGGGAACGGCCGCCATTGCCGGAAGTCGAATACATAGTTTTTCAAGCATTGAAGAGTGGTGCGAAAGCGTGCAAAAGAATTAGTTTTTTTTTTAGTTGACGTCATTAGAATATGTGTAAAAGTTTAGAGAGTTTTACATCATCATTTGTGGTGACTTGTAGTTAGATTAAAGAGAAAATAAAAAATTTTAAAATGTAAAGAAATGACTTTTAAATAAAAAACGTTGTTTAAACTTTGGATACAGTGTAAATGGGTTTTTAAAAAACTTGGAGTATAAAAACTTCATGGCCCATTTAAAACACTGGGACGTGGTGGTCGAGAGGTAGCGCTCTCGACTGTCATACTGATGGTCACGAGTTCGAATCCACACGAAATTGAGGATTTGTTCTCGGGGCCTGAGGAGTCCCCGAGTCACCCAGCTCCGAATGGGTACCTAACTAGGGCGGCTGGGGTAATGCGTGGAACCCCTATAGCCGTGGCCTGTGACCGCTGCATCACTTGCCAACAGATCATCTCTCATGGTCTGTGGACGCAATTATCTTCTGCATAGAAGGAGCGTCTGTATATCTAAGATATAAGATAAATGTCAGGTATATTCATTACACAAGAAAATTCATAAAAATATGTCTAAAATCTAAACACAATTACTGATAACTACATAATGCTGATATCTAACATAAGTACTGATACATAATACGAAAATGCGCTAACACGTCCTGAGTTCCAATAGGGACCAGGCTTAACATGATTTTTTTTTCTAATGAACTTCTTAATTTCCTTTCAAATAAGTAAGTTGAAAGGCGTACACAGGGTAATGGTAGCCTGACATGGCGTAACAAAAAAGCGGACGTTTCGGCAAAGAGCCTTCCTCAACGGACAAACAATAAACAAATAAAACAAATATGAAAATAAAAAATAAAACCTTAGCTGCGGCGAAATCCAAATAGTCAATGGAAGTCGCCTTTCAAATGCATTTTTTCTCCGTATTAAGTTTTATTTTAAATACTTTACTTTTATTATTCCAGTTGTTTGAGTCGCCCCAGGAACGTGTCTAAGGCGAGATTATCATTGTCTATGTCAAGTATTATAGTTTAGTTGAATGTGTGGGGGTTGTCTATAGTTTTGATAACATGTCTTTTCCTATTTGAGGTCACTGCTGCTATTTCTTTTCTTTATAGGATGAGATGTGTTAGTCTGCAGTCTGCAGCTATGTCCGTCTGTGTGAGCGTGTAAGAAGTTGTGTGTGTTTGTGTCATGAGATGTGTTAATCTGCAGCTATGTCCGTCTGTGTGTATGTGTAAGAAGTTTTGTGTGTTTGTGTCATGAGATGTGTTAGTCTGCAGCTATGTCCGTCTGTGTGTGTGTGTAAGAAGTTTTGTGTGTTTGTGTCCTGAGATGTGTTAGTCTGCAGCTACGTCCGTCTGTGTGTGTAAGAAGTTGTGTGTGTTTGTGTCCTGAGATGTGTTAGTCTGCAGCTATGTCCGTCTGTGTGTGTGTGTGTAAGAAGTTGTGTGTGTTTGTGTCCTGAGATGTGTTAGTCTGCTGCTATGTCCGTCTGCGTGTGTAAGAAGTTGTGTGTGTTTGTGTCATGATATGTGTTAGTCTGCAGCTATGTCCGTCTGCGTGTGTGTGTGTGTAAGAAGTTGTGTGTGTTTGTGTCATGAGATGTGTTAGTCTGCAGCTATGTCCGTCTGCGTGTGTGTGTGTGTAAGAAGTTGTGTGTGTTTGTGTCCTGAGATGTGTTAGTCTGCAGCTATGTCCGTCTGCGTGTGTGTGTGTGTGTGTAAGAAGTTGTGTGTGTTTGTGTCATGAGATGTGTTAGTCTGCAGCTATGTCCGTCTGTGTGTGTGTGTGTGTAAGAAGTTTTGTGTGTTTGTGTCATGAGATGTGTTAGTCTGCAGCTATGTCCGTCTGTGTGTATGTGTGTGTAAGAAGTTGTGTGCGTGTTTGTGTCATGATATGTGGGCCCGTGCAATGAAGTGTGACATGTTACCTGAGTGTGTGCGTGTTACATAGCCATCGGGTATCCACTGGAATCTTATTTAGATCATGTCCTGGCAATGCGGTGAACGGAAAAGAAATAAACATTCTCACAGGCGTGTTTAAAAGTTATTATTTGAGAGTTTCATCTTGTAGGAATTTTTATATGTTCTGTGAACGTAAACTTTTTTCTTTTTTTTTTTTTGGTTGTAGTTGTGAATCCGCTTTTTATAGTTTAACCGATTGTCTTACCACGGGCAAAGGCGTCACTAGGGGGTGCGAGGGGTGCGGACCGCACCGGGTGACACCAACCCAAGTGACGAGGCTGGTCCGGGGCACTCTCTTCATATTTTGTTTTCTTTGCGGGTGCTGGCCTTGCGGGGTCTATAACAATAAACAGAAAATATTTATAAATATTCTTATTTGAGTGGCAGCCAAAGGAAATGTCAATCTTAGTTTTAAAAATAAAAAGTAACCCTGGCATGTTTTGAAAAGGTTTCTAACTGATACTAGTATCACAGTTTTAACTTTAAGTGCTAGTGAGACAGGGCAATCACATTCTCAATTTGACATTTAGACTTTTATTTTTTTTCTATAATTTTTTCTTTAAAATTTTTAATGTTGTGTGATAATATGGAATGTGTACAAGTCTAGACCAGAAATCACCTTTAAGTGGGTGAAAAGTCACTAAACCGCATCAAAACTAAATGGCAATATTTGGTATTCAAGTCTTAAAAGAAAAACTAAAATGTGTGTAGGAATTTTAAAGGTTGTGTTTGATTTTTTTCTTGTTGACACACAGGACTGTGAAACCTCGGGTTGTAAATCATTTGATTCAGTTCGTCTTCTTCTGAACAAAGTATATCGCCACCCGTTCCCAAGACTTTGGGCACCCCAACCCATACAAACCCACTCATTTGACCGATCTCAACCTTGCATTTCTCACCCCTGTGACTCCATACTTAACTCACCAAACCCTTGCACTCCAACCTCACATTTCCTACCAACCCTGGCTCAACCTCATCTTGCACCCAGCCTCACCCCCTTCTTTCACTCAGCCTCACCCTCATCTTGCACCCAGCCTCACCATCATCTTGTACCCAGCCTCACCACCATCTTGCACCCAGCCTCACCATCATCTTGCACCCAGCCTCACCATCATCTTGCATCCAGCCTCACCCTCATCTTGCACCCAGCCTCACCCTCATCTTGTACCCAACATCATCCTCATCTTGCACCCAACCTCATTCCTCGAGAGCATCAACCCCCCCCCCCTACCGCGTGCGCCAGGCCAGCAGTTACAGAACATTCCGGTCCCCCTGATTGCGTTTTATGAAAAATGACCATCTGTCTGACCCGATGGACGAGGCATCGATCAGGTGCACGGTGAAGGCCAGTCTGACGTAGGCTAAGGCTGACGTCTGCTGGCTTATCCTTCTACTAGGTTTGACAGCGGCTGTCACACAAATATCCATCTCGGTCACGCTCGGCTGCCCACGCTTCTGTAATCAAGGACGCGGAGGGTCAGATTTCTTGACGTCTGATGTCTTGGCGTGAGATGTGCGTAACGGACGTAACGAAACATCCCAATACGCTCACATAATCAAATAGACTTATTCTTAAAACATGGACATCAGTTTCATCTAATAAACATGTGGATAAATATCATTAAGTTGAAATCGGAAAAAAAATTACTTGCCAAATTATTCCCCTCTCATAATGCTTCACCTCATAACCTCCAATTTTTTAAAGCAAAAAGACGACACGATCAATAAATCTATTTTTACAGGGTATGAAATTCATGTTTATTCTATAAGCAAGTACATATCTAGAGCGCGGGATGGAAAAATAATGGAACTTTTACAAAAAGAAAAGATGTGTAATTATTAGACGTCACAAGTAAACCGTTTGCATTAAAAATTTTATTGAACCCATGATGGACACGTAAAAATAAAGGTGTGTGGGGGGGGGGTGAGGTGTAAATATACATAGACTTCAAAGTCTGGAATCCAACATTTTTTTTGAGAGTTTATATATAGTTAACGCAGCGTCTGGTTTTGGCTTTGTAAACATAGTTAAATGTTATGGATTGTTCGTTTGCTTGATGGATGTACACGTGTGGATGTGCACTTATTGGTGTGCATGTGTTTGTGTGTGGATTTATGTTGTGTGAAGCTTTCGGTGCTTGTGGAAGCTAGAAATTGACGAATATAAACTATTCGAATGAGACATACCTGATTGGCGCCGAGGCTCTACATAATTGTACAACTATGTATAAGATTGGGTCCGTGGTATGGTCTAGGATTAGTAACCTGGTACTCTAGATAATTGTATAACTATGGATAAGATTGGGTCTGTGGTATAGTCTAGGATTAGTAACCTGGTACTCTAGATTATTGTATAACTATGGATAAGTTAGGGTCTGTGGTATAGTCTAGGATTAGTAACCTGGTAAAAGCTAGGCATGTGATCAAGGTAATATATGTGTTAAGTGTCTGGTAAAACTTATGATTAGATATTTCTTTAGGCCTGCCTAAATTAATCATTAATTAATCGATTAATCGTAAAAAATTAATCGATTCAAATTAGTTTGATCTATTTAAATTCTATCAATATCTAAGAATTTTTTTTTTCTCAATTTGTAATGATTTATATTTTACTAATTACTTTCTTTCCCTTCGTATTATTATTATTTATTTAGATGTGCATAGATCTACGTAAACATTAATTTTTCTTGCTGTGTTACGTCACAAAATTTGGGAGCCATGGAATTACCGCGACATAACCGACTTCGCGAAATTAAGAGTCGATTTATATGCGTTATAAGAAATATAACTAATCGAAATTCATCAATTGATCTATTTAATTTTTTGTCCGAATAATCGAGCAAAAAAAAAAATTAATCAGTACCAGCCCTAGTATTTTGTAAAACATGTGTTTAGTACCTTGTGGACCCTATTTTTAGTAGCTGTTAGAAAATGTGTATTTAACAATTTTGAAGATTTATTAATCAAAAGCCTTGAAAAAATATTAGTATTGTTTTCGATTTATTGAAAATATTTCTTTCAATATTATTTTATTAAATTTAATTATTTGTTTATTTCACAGGAAACTTTTGATGGTTTCTATTTTAAAAAAAAAACTACATGGATCTGAATAAAAAAAGAAACCAGCAGACGCAACAAACTTGCTCAGCAGAAGACAAAATGCACAGAGACTGACCAAGGGAGTTGTATGAAGGACCATGAAGTCTTACTTACCCAACGAGTGAAGCTTTAACTGTTACTAAAACAACCAAACGCAATACAGAGCAAATTTTGATCCTGCTACAAAGTTTACCCAGGCAACAATCATCGTCAGCAAGGCCTTCTAAGTTTCAACCAATCGAAAGTCGGGTGTATCTATCCAGAATGGCTGTCAGAATTTTTCTGCAGATTTGTTTTTATGTAAATAACCCTCGGAGGTGTTGCATATGTTGAATTTAATTCATGTGCATTGAGAAAAAACGTTTAACACCAAAGATTTCCGTTTATAGATTTATAGAGCAGATTAATTTGTGTAAATTTTAAAGATGGTAAAACAAGAGATCGATCTACATTTAAACTTAAACACAAAACCCATATTTTAAGTGAAAGATTGTGGGGGAAGGACACAAAAATAAACAAATGTAGTACCAAAAAAAAATTTGATCTAGATTCCAGATGAAAAGAACTTTAAGAGATGGTTGAGAGCAATTGAAGTGAAATCCAGAAAACTTCATTAAAATCAAACTGGATTTTAAAAAAAAAATTTAACTTCGTTGGTTAATGCCCAAGGAAAGAGAATAGGGGTCGGCGTAGGGTAGGAGCGTGATCGGGAATTTCCAAACCTACCGCGCACTCAAGTTGTGGTTGCCCGTGGGAATCTCCGATGACTTGATCACTTACGTTCGGCTGAGTTAGTTTCAACTAAAGTTGTTTTCCTTTTTTATTTTCCAATACTAATTCAATGACGCGGCATATTTCTCGACGCTTCTCTACACTTTCCAAGCGCATCAACTTGTCTCTCGGTGCGATGCCTGGAAGTAATCAAGAAACAAATGGACGGCGGAAGTAATTCGCCACTCGATTATGTTGCTGTTTTAAAGGGAGAAAGTAAAGGGGGAAAAAATGAGTATACAAAAAATGTATTAAGTCTTCCTTTTAAAAAGTATAAGCAGTGTATAATATAATGAAATACATCTGTGAGGAACATATATCCAGAGAGGTAGACTCTTTTTCCAAATCTTTGGGTTAGGTGCACTGACAGTGCCCAGTGATATGAATAGGTTTATGGAGCGGATTTAAGTGGTTTCTACTTGGTAACTTACAGTGGTTAAAGACGTACTAATCAAGGAGCGCGTTTAACGGCAGAGATAAGACGAACTATATCTGGGCACCAAAGGGGCGCATTTATCGACACAGATCAGGCGAACTATATATATATGGGCACCAAAGGGGCGCATTTAACGACACAGATCAGTTGAACTATATCTGGGCACCAAAGGGGCGCATTTATCGACACATATCAGGCGAACTATATATATCTGGGCACCAAAGGGGCGCATTTAACGACACAGATCAGTTGAACTATATCTGGGCACCAAAGGGGCGCATTTAACGAAACAGATCAGTTGAACTATATCTGGGCACCAAAGGGGCGCATTTAACGACACAGATCAGGCGAACTATTTATGGGCACCAAAGGGGCGCATTTAACGAAAGAGATCAGATGAACTATATCTGGGCACCGACAAGACACATCAGAGGCACGAATATCACTCACTACTAATTTTGTAGAGACTGTTGTTTTTTTCTATGAGGATATGACGTGTATGAAGTCTATGTAAGGAAAAAATTCTATGAAGCGAATGACAAACATTAACAGCATAAATATTCAAATTGAGACGTAGATATGTTTCAGATTTATAGATAAATAAAACGGTGTAACTAACGATGCGTTTATTTATAAAATATTTCTTATTTAAGTGATTCCCAAACGGTTTTTCTTTTATTGTACCCACGTCACAGAATACTATGTAGCGAATTTTTCCACTTAAGAAGTACGAGTTGACCACCAACAAAAATTACATGAATCATTTTTAAATAAAGGGATGCAGTGAATTTTTTAAATCCAAAATTAACAAGATCAAGATTTTGTTTAAAAAGTTAACACCAACCCCATTGACGCATCTGGACCGTAGGGAATACTGCCACGTCACCGTCCACCCACCGAGAAATCGTCATGCCCTAGATCAGCGATGGCGAACGTATGACACGCGTGCCACAGTCAGCTCGCAGAGCCTCGTCGATCGGTTTTAATTGGAATTTTGGCACTTTTCTATTTTTTTTAAAAAAACTAGGTTTCTTTGCATTTTGGGCAAACCAGAAAGGTTTGCCACCACTTCCCTAGATGCACGTTTGATGTAACTATAAAGCGATATTTGGTTTCATTCATGCGACCTCTACCTAGTACACTTTTATTAAAAAATACTCTTTTAGCCAGTCAAAAGAAATATGCGATAGATTGGTCTATGTGATCCCATTTGGCCTTTGATCTATAGAATCATAGGGCATATGTGATATCTGGATCCCCAGTGGCTTGGTGGTACATTGATCCGTTTGCCATTTCGATTCACGTAGCATTATAACAATATTTAAATCAATCCGGATGCTGATTGGTGTGACGAAATGAGCTTTGCAGGAAGCCGTCTCTAATCTAACTCAGTGACCGTGACACGGTGTCCTCCTCCCCATCGCCGACCACCTCAATATCCACTTGCTCCCCACCTCCTTCAATCGGAGACGGACCGTGGTACCGTGACCAGAGAACGCCGGAGACATTTCACAGAAAACTCGTTATCGCGATGACAGGCTCTCATAAGTCGCTCGGCGTGACAAAGACCAGTTGATGGTAGACTCGATGGTCGAGGTGGTCATGGGGTGATGACCAGTTGATTGCGGACTCGATGGTCGAGGTTGTATGGTGTCGATGACCATTTGATGGCGGACTCGATGGTCGAGGTTGTATGGTGTCGATGACCAGTTGATGGCGGACTCGATGGTTGAAGTGGTCATGGGGTGATGACCAGTTGATTGCGGACTCGATGGTCGAGGTGGTCATGTGGCGATGACCAGTTGATGGTCAAGGTGGTCATGGGGTGATGACCAGTTGATGGCGGACTTGATGGTCGAGGTGGTATGGTGTCGATGACCAGTTGATGGTAGACTCGATGGTCGAGGTGGTCATGGGGTGATGACCAGTTGATGGTGGACTCGATGGTCGAAGTGGTCATGTGGCGATGACCAGTTGATGGCGGACTTGATGGTCGAGGTGGTATGGTGTCGATGACCAGTTGATGGTAGACTCGATGGTCGAGGTGGTCATGGGGTGATGACCAGTTGATGGTGGACTCGATGGTCGAAGTGGTCATGTGGCGATGACCAGTTGATGGTAGAGGTTCTAGTGCGAGACTCGGGCGTAAACGGAAGGCTGAAAAAAAAGACATCCGGCTTCAGACAACACTCTTTGTTTCTCTCAGATCTAATTGTTTCCGATAACCGCGCGGTGTCCCATGGAGGAAAGGGGGGGACCACTTCCCATAATCCTATCGAGCTGAAATTTTGCACATAGACTTGTGTCACATAACAATGCATATTATCGAAATTTCAGTTCAATCGAATGTATCGTAATTAAATTAATGAAGTTTTAGTTTATCTGTATGTATTTCGTTTTAGCATGTGTAGCCCTCTGCTATAGTTGAATTCAAACGGGATCACTGGAGGCTCACTCCAGCCCTCGATGTCACAAGTGTCTGTCGCGCGATGCGTATTATATTAAACATAATCAATACTTGTAGTTATGTGGCATATGTTAGGGATTTTTAGTCAAAAACTTTGTTTTTACGGGTTGTTTAATTATCTTTAAAAATCTATTATGTGTTTAGTAGTTTTTATGAGACAACCCGCTGCTTCCGCTTGCCAGAATTTTGTGTCCGGGGGGCATTTTATGCTACAGCCCATTCAAATGTATAAGCATTGGTGTGACAAAGAAATTAAGTTCATTGAAGTTTAACATTTAAAAGTAATAATAAATAACTAATTATTATAAGTTATTATAAATTAATTTTATTATTATTTTTTTTTAAATATGTATACATATATATTATATATGTATGTATGTATAGTTATCTCATTCTTATGTGTTCCTTCCATATTTTGTCTTTCGAAACTCTATTTAAATTTTTAATGTTCCCATCCAACAAGCCAACCAGGAATATTTCTCTAAAACTATAACACCCCCCNCCAACCCAACTATATTTGAGAAAAAAATCTTTAACCCCGTACACCTCCCCCGCACTCAATCGCGACCACCGCCATCAATTTCTTGCAACCGACAAGCAATAAACCTCCAAATTCCCTTCCCCCTCCCCCACCGACCCCTTTCTCCACTTCACCCGAACTCATAAAGTTTCGACTCGCTGGCCTTCACCCGGAGCCCAGTCCGCTTTACGGGTTGTTATGTCTCATTTCTCGACCAATGTGCTCCACACAAGCGGTCAGCTCCGGCCATGATGGATTTATCATTTCGTTAAACAACGGCCATGCGATTCTGTGGCTTACAGAGGGGATAAGGGGAGGGGCTGGGGGGCTTCATTTGTTTTATTTTTGTTTTTTGTCGTTCTCAACCTTTTAGATGCGTTTCGTTGTTTTCCTTAGCCAAATAGTGAGTGTAAACCCATTTCCGATACAATTCACAGTGTTATTTCTGAGGCACTAAGGCAGGGGTTTGGCGAACTTGTTTGCCAGATTCCCCAAAATAGAAATTTTATTTTGACGCCACCTCCAAATGAACGGTTTCTATTGTATTTCATATCCCTCAAATGAGTGCATTACCCCATAGAGTTACCTTTTTACCCCTAATGGTGGCGATTCTCCCACTTTTCGCCGACCCCTGCGCTAAGTTCTTGAAAAGTGCAATCCAAAACAAAATTTTCACACATCATTTTCGGGACTGACAAACTTCCATTACTTTGACCGATTCTCGTAGTTTATGAGTACCATATTGTTATAATTATTATTGTTTTTTGCGGAATTCATCAACTGAGAACGACACGGTTGTATTTTTTATTGATATTTCTCTACAAGATCACAGGGCGTCTAATCCAATCGCGGTAGTTCCTCGCTATTATTTGATTACGGGGTCATGTTATAGCGGGGGTTCTCAAAACATGGGCCAACGCCGAAGCAAGGTTTCTGAAGCCAAGTCGAGACTGCATTAGTATTTTTGTTTATCTGCGAATCGCGATTTTTTACTGTGCGTTACCGAGTTGTGCATTATCGCGGTGTGCATTATCACAGAGTGCGTTACCGTGGGGTGCGTTTCCGTGTGAGGGTTGATGCGTGCTGCGTTACCGTGTGGAGCGTAATTGCATTGTGCATTATCTCATAGTGCATAACGTGCGGAACCTTATCACAGAGGGTTTTTTTGGTTGGTTTTTACACTGTGGTGCTTTGTACAGAGGTGCGTTTTCACGTGGTGCGTTTTTGCGAGGTTTAAAACCCTATTACCCAAGCCTCGATTGAAAAAAAAAACCGTCAGCACACAAGCCATAGTTGAAGAGATCAAACGCATATTTGACCCACATTTTAATGACGTTTAACTTATGGATTTGTTCCTCATAAAAATTATGTGTTGTGTATCAATAAACCAGGGGAGATCCCATGATTCTTAATTAATTATAAATAGACACGTTGACTATTTAAAGAACTCGCCCTATAAAAGTTTGATGAAACTCTACAGTTTTCGACAAGGAATTTTTTCCACGTCTCATACTTTGGTGTCTCCTTTTAATAAAAGAAACGCCCTCTTTAAATAGCAAGCTTTCAGACAAATTGAGCCACTTAAAACCTTGTTGTTGTTTTTTTAATGTTCAGAAATCGTGCAGTGGGCCAAGTTTCAAAAGTTGGATTAGATATCAGGATTAGATGCTGTTCTCTATTACAACATCCTTTTCTTCCAAAGTTCATGTGCGGTAAAGTTAACAGTTGCAGAATTTAAAGAGAGCTGTGGAATATTTTAAAAAATTCTTTTGACGTCTTCGGTCTGATGTTGTTTTAGCCAAAAAATTAATTTGTATCCAGGAGTTCTCGCAATCGCCCGGCTGGATATATCACGGGTGCGCACACAGACAGGCCGAGCAGCTCCTCAGTTCCATGTGCAAGCCGTAGACCATTTTGCGCGGAGCTCCTTGACCCGGATGTTGTTGGACGTCGCCCCGGGAGATGCGTTCGGTCGGATGGGCTCGCTGCTGATCATTTCGTCTCTGTCCGGTGGTGAAACTGAAGCGATGAGGCCATGAGGCGCCATAGGCGTGAACGAAGGTGGACTGACCATGCCACCACTACACTGATCTTCGCGATGGTGGCGGTGATCGCAGCTACGATGGGTGAGTAGACGTTAGAAAAATACTCATTTTTTGGTGTCATCTGTCTCTTTGTGTTTGTTCCCTGAGTGATTCTGAAAAATTTTGAGACATACCCAACCCAACTATATTTGAGAAAAAAATCTTTAACCCCGTACACCTCCCCCCCCCCAACCCCGCACCCCACAAAAACCGATCACCGGATAAAAACTATATTTTAGAATAATAAATTAATGATGGTTCATTCCATTATTTAATTACTTCCTTCACATCAGAAATCGACCGTTCAAATAATGCTCTAACTCAGGGATCTCCAAACTGTGGCCCGCGGGACTAAACTAAACTAAACACATATTCTTTGGACCTGAGATCTAATCTCTTTTAAGGCCTTGGCTATTACTTGGTCAATCTGCTCCATCTGTTGGGCAGTGCCATACAACATTGTCTGAACATAGGACTCCCCTGCCCCCCTAACCTCCCCGGCTATGTCAAGCGCGGGACATGACGTCAACAAGTGTCTGATCGTCTCAGATGCTTGGCTGCAATGGCTGCAGTTGGGGTCCCTGTTGTGATCTAGCCTGTTAAAATAAGATTTGGTTGGGCAATGCTCGGTGCGCATTTGGGTCACCAAACTTTGGTCACCAAACTTTGTTCCCTTCGTTTTAGACCCCACCACTGGTCTGATCTGCTCGGCCTGGGCATGCTAGCGAATACCCATCTGGCTGTCGCTCCATCTTCCCACTCCTGGTACCACTTTTCCCTGAAGTGGTCCATTAGCCACGTCTTTACCCCAAGATATGTGACTGGGACATCTGGTTGGGGTTGGGCTGCTCCAGCTTTTGCCAGCGAGTCTGCTATTTCATTGCCTTCTACATTCACGTGGCTAGGGATCCACTGCACTGTGACCCTGCCACCAAGTCTCTCGAGTCTGCCCACGTCCTCCAAGATGGCATCGACTAGGTGGGTGCTACGTTTCTCAGACAGCAGGACTTCGAGCGCCGATTTCGAGTCACAAAACAAGACCGTGTCAAAACCTACTAGTTCCGACCCTTGCAGTGTCAGTTGCACACTTTCCAGGGCCCGTGGGACAGATGCGGCCAGCGAGGCCCTTTTATCCGGCCCTGGAGACCTTTCAATTTAAAAAAAAAGATACTATTTTTACCTGTATTTTACTACAAATTTTGTAGTAAAAGGTTAGTAGTCAGCCCCCAAACTGCTGTTTTACAGTTAGTTCGACCCTTCGGCTGAAAAGTTTGGAGACCCCTGCTCTAACAAATAAAAAAATTAACTAAAAGTTATTATAATGAGAATTGAAAATATTTTTTCTGCCTTACTATATACATCACCATGTCATTGTCTTACCATACACCACCATGTCATTGTCTTACCATACACCACCATGTCATTGTGTTACCATACACCACCATGTCATTGTCTTACCATACACCACCATGTCATTGTCTAACCATAGACCACCATGTCATTGTGTTTGGCGCACTTTAAGGGTACCCGCCTCAAGGTTTAAGACTACCTGCGTTACTTTTAGTTTCACGTCTGCTGTTACAATCTAAGGCTAATGGGAATTTGTTGTTTTGTTGGTTTTTTTTGTTTGTTTTTTTGTCATCCCATAGTGTCGTATGCCATTTTATTGCGTCATCGCAATGCATTTAAATGTCACATTTATAATGAATGTCATATTCTAATATCAAATGCCGTCTTACGGTGTAGTATGTCATGTTGCATACGTTGTTCCACCGAATTAAACGCAACTGTCTGTGATAACCCATAATTATATAAGAGTGTATATCAGTGTATAAATGGGGATGCCGGAGGCTGTTTGGAAATGGCTGGAGATGGTTGAAAGAGGCAGTTCCAATTATTTTTTTTAAGCGATGGTTAGTTACCATGGCGACAAGAGGATAACCCTTCTAGTTCGCGTATTAATATTTCAGTGTGTTATACGACTTCCCTCAAAATTGCATGACAACATTTTAAAACTTAATAAAACGCATTTTAAAAAAAATTATATATATTAGAATACCATTCAGATCTAAAGCATTCTTTATAATACCACTCAGATCTAAGACAATCTTTATAATACAACTCAGATCTAAGACATTCTTTATAATACCACTCAGATCTAAGACATTCTTTATAATACAACTCAGATCTAAGACATTCTTTATAATACCACTCAGAAAAAAGACATTCTTTATAATACCACTCAGATCTAAGACATTCTTTATACCACTCAGATCTAAGACATTCTTTATAATACCACTCAGATCTAAGACATTCTTTATACCACTGAGATCTAAGACATTCTTTATAATACCACTCAGATCTAAGACATTCTTTATACCACTCAGATCTAAGACATTCTTTATAATACCACTCAGATCTAAGACATTCTTTATAATACCACTCAGATCTAAGACATTCTTTATACCACTCAGATATATGACATTTTTTATAATACCACTCAGATCTAAGACATTCTTTATATTACCACTCAGATCTAAGACATTCTTTATATTACCACTCAGATCTAAGACATTCTTTATAATACCACTCAGATCTAAGACATTCTTTATAATACAACAGAGATCTAAAGCACTATTTATAATACCACTCAGATCTAAGACATTCTTTATATTACCACTCAGATCTTAGACATTCTTTATAATACCACTCAGATCTATGACATTTTTTATAATACCACTCAGATAAAAGACATTCTTTATAATACCACTCAGATCTAAGACATTCTTTATAATACCACATAGATCTAAAGCACTCTTTATAATACCACTCAGATCTAAGACATTCTTTATACCACTCAGATCTAAGACATTCTTTATAATACCACTCAGATCTAAGACATTCTTTATATTACCACTCAGATCTAAGACATTCTTTATATTACCACTCAGATCTAAGACATGCTTTATATTACCACTCAGATCTAAGACATTCTTTATAATACGACAGATATCTAAAGCACTCTTTATATTACCACACATATCTAATACATTCTTTATATTACCACTCAGATCTAAGACATTCTTTATAATACCACAGAGATCTAAAGCACTCTTTATAATACCACTCAGATCTAAGACATTCTTTATATTACCACTCAGATCTAAGACATTCTTTATATTACCACTCAGATCTAAGACATTCTTTCTAATACCAAAGAGATATAAAGCACTTTTATAATACCACTCAGATCTAAGACATTCTTTATATTACCACTCAGATCTAAGACATTCTTTATATCACCACTCAGATCTAAGACATTCTTTATAATACCACAGAGATCTAAAGCACTCTTTATAATACCACTCAGATCGAAGACATTCTTTATACCACTCAGATCTAAGACATTCTTTATAATACCACTCATATCTAAGACATTCTTTATAATACCATTCAGATCTAAGACATTCTTTATATTACCACTCAGATCTATGACATTCTTTATAATACCACTCAGATCTAAGACATTCTTTATAATACCACAGAGATCTAAAGCACTCTTTATAATACCACTCAGATATAAGACATTCTTTATACCACTCAGATCTAAGACATTCTTTATAATACCACTCAGATCTAAGACATTCTTTATACCACTCAGATATAAGACATTCTTTATAATACCACTCAGATCTAAGACATTCTTTATAATACCACAGAGATCTAAAGCACTCTTTATAATACCACTCAGATCTAAGACATTCTTTATACCACTCAGATCTAAGATATTCTTTATAATACCACAGAGATCTAAAGCACTCTTTATAATACCACTCAGATCTAAGACATTCTTTATATTACCACTCAGATCTAAGACATTCTTTATATTACCACTCAGATCTAAGAAATTCTTTATAATACCACAGAGATCTAAAGCACTCTTTATAATACCACTCAGATCTAAGACATTCTTTATACCACTCAGATCTAAGACATTCTTTATAATACCACTCAGATCTAAGACATTCTTTATAATACCACTCAGATCTAAGACATTCTTAATATTACCACTCAGATCTAAGACATTCTTTATAATACCACAGCGATCTAAAGCACTCTTTATAATACCACTCAGATCTAAGACATTCTTTATATTACCACTCAGATCTAAGACATTCTTTATAATACCACAGAGATCTAAATCACTCTTTATAATACCACTCAGATCTAAGACATTCTTTATACCACTCAGATCTAAGACATTCTTTATACCACTCAGATCTAAGACATTCTTTATACCAACATTCTTTATACCACTCAGATCTAAGACATTCTTTATACCACTCAGATCTAAGACATTCTTTATACCACTCAGATATAAGACATTCTTTATAATACCACTCAGATCTAAGACAACCTTTATAATACCACTCAGATCTATGACATTCTTTATAATACCACTCAGATCTAAGACATTCTTTATTTGGCTTAGCTGGTAACCGATCTGGGATTTTAATTTGCGTCATTTCCATCCGTCACAGATATCCATTTCATTAATCCACTTGCGTCCGCTGCACTCCCCGGTGTGGCTTTCCAGTGACACGTTTTAAGTGATGGCTTACTATGTTACATTTTTATGCCCTCAGGTTATTTCACTGTGTGCGTGTGTGGGAGGGGGTGTTGGGGGCATATGATAACCCTTCCCATAATGAATTATGTAAATATAACATAGGTTCATCGGGAGGTAATTCAGATCAGTTACTTAAAGAGTGGTCATTAACCCCGCGGGACTGTTGGTGAGAGTTATCCCCCCACCCCCATTAGTGGAGCTGGGTGTGAACTCGTGCTAAATGAGATGTAGTGTTTTGTGTTGTAAGATCGTATTTTGTTACTAGCTATCGATCACCTTACCTGAGCAGATGTGAAACAGAAAAAGGTACCACCGAGGGTCTAGAGTTGGTGGGTTTGGGGGGAGGGGGGTAACACTGATGTCCCTTTACTCCCTGATATTGACGGGCGACATTTTCGGCCGCCCAAAGGGTCTTTTCGTCGAGTGCCGCGAAGAAACGGTTTGCATCGCCCAGGGGGTGGCCCTAGAGCCCCTGGTTACTCCACCGCAGACTTGAATCTCTTAGTCTCGACTGGGAATGCTATTACCAACCATTTGATGAAAAGATGTCCATGCAGATGATGGACAGGTCAGGATGTGATTGTGTGACGATAGGTTCAAAATACTAGTGACTGGGAGAGACAATACGATATTGTTATCTTTACATCATGGGTGCTTGCATATTATGCCATATAAAAACAACACTACCTTATTTCTAACACAAGCTTATAATGCAACTCCCGAAATTTCATCTTCTCTCTCTCTCTCTCTCTCTCGATTATTATCATTGTAGATCATCTGTCCATAACGTAGACTGATTGGTTTTTACTTGAAACATAGTCAAATGAAGACAAGGTCTGTTTTCTGCAGCCAACTGAGACGATGCTTAATTGTCAAAATTTCATTAATTAACTTCTTTTTTATATAAAAATTCCCTTCATTTTTTAAAATAATGAAGTTATTATGCGATTAAAAAGTCACTGTAGAAGACGATTCTAATGGCCGAATTTTTCAAATATAATTTTTCCTGTACTGACTACTGTGGTGAAATGTGTGTTATGTGGCTGTTGTCTAGGGTATTATTATTATTATTATTTTGCACACACAAGGATACGCTTCAGTGATCTCCGCAAATGATTAAGACCAAGAACCGTTGTATAATACAAATAATGAACTTTAATTTACAACATATACAATGACCAATTACTGGGCAGATACCGAGGTGCCCTTACGTTAATTATTTAAAGCAAATAATAATTAGGCTAGTTATGTGTCATCATTACGGCCTGCCTTATGCCGATGTCTCTTTAAGGTGTATACTTAATTTAAAGGTGTGTAGTCCCTGGTCGCTGGGTCTTGCGGGTGACACGGGTGGTCTAGCTGCGCCGTGCTGAAGGACGTCAGCTCTCGAGGTCAGTCCCGCCCCTTGCGCCGAGATGTTCTACGGTGACTGTATCGCCGCGACCTAGTTCTGTCTCCAGGTGACGTGATGACTGCGCTCTCGGACTGGTGTCCCTCTCGTGTTTACAAACACTGAAGCGGTCAGCCGAGTTGATAAACAATGAAGCGGTCAGCTGAGTTGATAAACAAGGTCTAGGATGCGATGTCGATCAGGGTCGATCGTACACGCTGGCACTTCTATCCTCGTGCTTTCAAAAGAACTTCGTCCTGTGGACGGCTTCGGTTCAACGGCGTAAAAACACCGATAACCGGAAGGTTGCAGAGCACAGNCGTGGCAAGGGTAGCACTCCTCTCTACAGCAATCATACACAAGAAGGGGGACGGTGGTCCGACAGCTTCAAGTGTGTAGTACCTCTGGTCGTATTCCGGGAATTCAGATGTAGGCTATCTGACTCGGGCGTACCAGGAACCAGTCTATGGAAATAGAAATAAGACTCGGGGAATCTTCTATTCCATAGATCTATGACTTTCCTCCTTCCACGACAAGCCGTTCAGAGCAAGCCGCCAGAAGGGAATAACAATTTTGACATACTAATTTGATTAATTTTGTATGCTTACTTTCACGGGCGTCGGCCTATTTGGCGAACACCTCATACGTGAGTTCAGCAATTTAATAAAACAATCTACATAACTAAAGATATAATTAAACATCCACACACGCTACTCCATCTATTTGGTGGAGATCGCGTGTGCAGGCACATTATAATTTAAGCAAACATGTTATTGGTAAGAACAATATACAGGGGTCCCAACACGGTACAATGTGTCCCGTGGGGTAATAAATCCATGTCAATCGGACAGGATTGATATCAATCAGCCATAATAAAATACAAGTGATAATCAATTATGCATGAATAAAATAAGATAAGAGTTCACTCTTACTAGACTGGTGATTGCTGGCTTTTCCTCGATATAACACGGTGACTGATCTTGTCTAAAGAATACTTCCGTGGCTGGGCAGTGGGAAAGAATGAGTTGGTGTTTGTGCACGGCTTATATTTCGGATGGTCACGTGATGTCCATTATCCTTGATTGGCTGGGTCCAAAAATATGACCAATGGTATTAGGACTTCCTTTATTCAGCCCCGTAGCGGACAGTATGCACGCATATCTGTCGAATTTTGAGATGGCTGGTTACCCCCCCCCTCCTCTCGGGGTGGTTCAAGTGCTAGGGGTTACTGAGTCTAAGAGTCCGCACAAATCTCATCACAACTACGACAGGCAGCCATCCATTTTTTTTAAAAAAAACGTATTTAGTTTTTCCGCTTCGACCTGTAACCTCTATAAGTATTTTCCCTCTTAAACCATAAAAATGGATTTTTGAATGAGTTCTAACGATATGAATCTCCCATTTCCCTATTTGTCACACCAACTTCATAAACCACGGACCAAATGCTTATCCTTCTTTTTGGTGGACTGAGATATGGCGGAAAATCTCGTTGGATGCCCGGGTAATGAACTTGTGTGCACAAGGGCAGACTACTCCGAAAACCTTACAGTGAAAAGATCACCAATGGCCTTCCGGAAGACTGGAGACATACCATTATTAATGTAGTTCTTGTCCCCTTTAAGCGCTACTGTCAATTATTTCCATTCCTACAGTTAAAATGTTTTTGTTTTTTTTTAAGAAAAGAAAAAACAAGTAAATTTAAGTCTTTATTCAGTATCGCCATAAAAAAAAAAAAAACCAAAAAAAATAATAATAATAATAATATTTTTAAAAAATCAGTTGTTTTTAATAACGCAATATAAATTAGCGGTCATCAAACCAGTTAACATGGACGAGAGGCTATCTACACATTGACATGAACTAGCCACTATCAACGAGTTGTCATAAATTAGAGGTCATTAACCATGTGCAGTTGTCATGAACCAACGGTCATTAACCAGTTGTCATGAACCAACGGTCATTAACCAGTTGTCATGAACCAACGGTCATTAACCAGTTATCATGAACCAACGGTCATTAACCAGTTGTCCTGGACAAGCGGTCATTAACCAGTTATCATGAACCAGCTGACCCCCTTCTAACCGCACAAGAACAGGTCAAACTGAGGTTGTGTATTCAAAGTAATGGTCCGCGGGCCGGTAACAGCCCGGTGGCCATCCTCCGCCGTTCCGCAGAAGTTCTAATGAAAGGACAGAAAAATACACTATAATCCTCCATTTGCAACCATTAATACTTACCCTAAAAATTCTTCAATATTTCGACAATAAGCTAATACAATTAAATAAATAACATGTCAATACCAAATCATTGCAGGGAAAATAGTGTACCGGTCCGTGGTGCAATTTCTTTAAATCTTGCCGATCCGCCATACAAAAAAGTTTGAGAAGCACTCATGTAAAGCATTCCCTTAAGAGTTACCAAACACCTGTTATCAAATTATCGGCTGTCGTAATGTTTCACCCCACATATCAGTGGCCCGTTCAAACATTGTCCGTTTGGATAATTAGATATAACAAACAAACAAAAACTTAAATATTGGGTCCAGCTGGTGTTGCGACATCATCATAAAATACTTAATGAAGGCATAAAATACTTAATGAAAGCATAAAATACTTAATGAAGGCATAAAATACTTAATGAAAGCATAAAATACTTAATGAAAGCATAAAATACTTAATGAAAGCATAAAATACTTAATGAAGGCATAAAATACTTAATGATGGCATAAAATACTTAATGAAAGGCCAGGAATTCTAGGCTCTGTTAGGACGTAATGTACATCGTAAACCTCTTGTTCATTCAGTGCGTAATGGACTTTGAGCCTAGGCCTACCGACTACATTGTTAGTGTAATAATACACTTTACTCCTGGTTAGTACCTTTAAAAAAAAAAAAGGAAATTACTCAAAAAAATAGGCTTGTATTATCTATGATTCACAATGTAATTGAGTTCTTTTACACACACGGTGAATCCAACGGACCATCTGCTGCCAGGTGATACGTTCATTCACTTAATTCCTTTGTTCACTAGATCCATCAAGTTCATAGAAACGCGATACACGTTTGACTTTTGGCGGCATCCATTGAACTCTGGACTCAGCTCTAAACTCAGAAAATTGACAGTAGATTAAGTACATATGGGGGTGATACTCATCTTTCTGTTGTTTTGAGCTCCCAGTTAAAACTCATGAATAGTTTGTTGTTGTTTTTTTTATAATATCCAATTTGTTATTCTATCACCCGCTTCGCGTAAACGGGACGGCGAAATACACCTTCTGTGGTCAACAAAGTGTCTAACATGTGGTTGGTAATTTATACGACATCTCAGTGTTAATTTATGCTGATAGTGATCTCAAGCAAGTCTTTCAAAAGAGATGTTAAACTCTGATCATAGCAACGTCGGTGTAACGATCGTGTATTAATGTGCTGTGTACAATAACTACATATTGGTGCGTGTATATCGATTACGCGATGCACTTGATCCAAACATTACCTTGTGTATGTATACAGACAACGCATTGGTGATATATATAGATATATAGCTTGCTTGACATTCCCAAAATCCTTGTTTATATTGATACATCTTTCACTTGATATCCAACAATACCGTTTTGCACCCAAGGGAGGAGGCGTCACACATGTGTGACGAAAGGGGGGGGTGTGTTTTAGAGATGTGATGTCACATCAAAACGTGCTACTTAAAATGAAAGCTCCATTTAAAAACTTGAATGCTTTCAATTTATTTAATGACGTTTTACATGGATTTACGCGTGTATAGATATTAGATTTCAACTTCACATTAAATACAAACTTAAGTGACAATAAAGTTATTTGACACATAGTAATTTTCAAAAAAGAAGTACGGCTTTTATTGGGAAGGGGGGGGGGCTGCAAATCTTTGTGATTTCATGTAAGATGGGGTTCTAAGACTTTGTTACAATCGGGGGGCGGGGTTATAAATCGGCCAAAATCAAGTGACGTCACTTATAGACGTCGGCCATGTGGCTACTGTGTGAAATGAGGTGCATGGAAGGTGGCTAGGTAGCATCGTATAGCGGTCATGATGGGGAAAATTATGCGATGTTTCGAACGGGTAACCCGGGTACCCGGGCATGCATTTTTCAACAAAATTGACAGCCCTAATCCTGTGAACGTCGATTTGGCAAAAATGATCTGTGCTGTATTCGAAATAAAAGTGAACTATTCAGAACCTCTTTTAACTCGCTAAATGTCAAATATTAAAAGCATTTCCAATGCGCGTACGAAAATGAAATACTTCCTGAAGATTGCTCGATAGAATGGGGCCGCGGTGGTCGAGTGGCAAGCGCGCTCGACTGTCGTTCAGAAGGTCACGAGTTCGAATCCATGGGAAGCCAGGGACCCGCTCCCGGGGCCTAGGGCGTCCCCGAGTTCCACCCAGCCCCAAATGGGCGAAAAGCTGCATCACTTGCCGAAAAACAACTGCTGCCTTGCAGATGGTCCTGGCTGACCAAAGGCTATGGAAGCAAATCCAGAAAATACAGCAAGCTGAAGTCGGAGATCACGGGCCAATTGGCGCAAAACTCGTGGCACGCAAAACTCAATATTCAATATTGAAACAAAGAAGAAGAAGAAGAAGCTCGATAGAATGATGCAATGCTCTTGGACCAACGTTGGCTCTACAGGAGAAAAATAAGGAGGGCGAAAAAAATCAGTGAGGGCTAGGGGATGAGTGTTGATCGATGTGAGGAAACATGAACCCTCTACTCTTGCAGAAGTAAAATATTTGATGTAACAGAATTAATCACTTAATTAGCCGATATCAACATTGTCCTTAAATAATAGCACCCATCGCGCCTTTTTCTCTAAATTTAAAAAATTTTTTTTTTTTTTTTTTTTTTTTTTTTTTGTTCGTTTTGTTTTGTTTCCACCTTTTGCCTTGCTACCACTCACCGGGGCCGCCTCTGAGAGGCAATCAGTCGGGTTTCGGGGTACAGTAGAAATCATGTCTTCACGTCTGCTAGAAGGCTGAGCGTGATACCGTCTGATCTGACTTACCTGGCTTTTCTATTTCCTGAGAGCAGCATTTCGCATTACTGCTCCGCTCGGCTGGGAGGTGAGATGAAAAGCCACGCTTCGAGGAGACAAAACCAAACCCTCAACGCCCGACCTAAAAAACTGTAATAGGACTGTCTAGACCTCATTAGACCTCAATCTGTCATTAACACTTCGGTTAAAGTCGGATAAAGTGGTGGTTGTGTTGTGTTTTCTTCTCATCTTCATCTCCGCAACATTTTTCGTTTTCTTCTCGCTTATTTATTAATTTTTTTACCTGAAGATTTTTTTCGTTGTTTTTATTTTTTCCCATCGTCTTTTGTTGGTGTTTTGTCTTGAGTTGATGACGTTTCAGCACCGAATGCACAAGTTCTCCTTCATACGTTGTGGTTGACTGGTGATATCATTCAAGCAATCTGTGAATTTGGTGAATTTTATTAGCAGAAGCTTCTCCTCCCCCCCCACCCCTCCTTTCCACCCATCAAAACACCTACACATGTCTGGTTACAAATAATGCGCATACAAAAGAATCAAACCGTCCATTTGGGTTTGTGTAATATGTGCCATGTTCCTTTGCTCGTATAGTCTGAGTATTTAGTTGTTTGGGTCAAGCTGTCGGAGGTGAGTTCTCTGGTCGTGTAATAGAAATGGTTCGACATTAGTCGGATAATGTAGTCTCATTTCCCTTATAAAAATAGGGTAGAGGTGTGCGTGTTCATTCCAGCCAAAAATAATACCATTGATTCTGTGTTTTTAACGCAATTTCCTTGGGGGAAAATTGCATTTATATATTTGAAATGTCTGGTGCTGTCTGTGCGAGCTTACACATTCAACTCATACCAAACCATACCAGATAGAGCGTTGGGGTCTTTTGCAAATATATTAAGGGAAGTCCCAAGGATGTGCGAGGGTTAAAAAAAAATTACCTAAAAGGTTTACTGGATTTCCTGGAAAATTCAAAACACCCTTAAAAAAATATCAGTATTTTGTCAATTTCTCGACAACAATAACAGCTATCGGGTGGAAATAAACACCAAACGATAGCTAATAATATTTTTAACAATGTTGGGAGAGGGGGGGGGGAGATTTTTTAAAAATTTCTTCTCGTTCTACCCCCCCCCCCCCCATAATTTTAGCAGCAATTGTTTTGTTTACTTTCATAATTATTGATTTAAAATGACTTTCAATGTAATCTAGAATGATAGTTAATGGGGTTTTCTCGCTTTGTGAATGTTAATCTTAGATTGGTGTGCTGTGCGCATTATATTCACACATAATTGATGTGAAGTAGCGTGAGGGGATATGAAGTAATTTTCTTTTTACTTTTAGAATAAATAATTACTGATTTGAAATGACTTTTAATGTAAACTAGAATGGTTTTCATTGAATAAAAAAATCGGAAATTCTTTGTCGGAAATTGCGTTTAAATACGCATTCGAAGTTCCTATTACTTGTTTTTGAATCTATGTATATATTTTTACAGTCGGACATCATTAAGTCAAACTTCCCTTAGTCGAAAACCTCCCTATATCGAAATATTTGTTAGGTCCCGTTCCGAATTCCATAAGACTAATGTCGTTTAGATCTCCTTAACTTGAACATTTTTGGCTTCCAACCTCTCTTAGTCGAATTTTCAAAGGGGTGCTGTGACTCTTTTTAAAAACAAAAATCTTGCGCCCCTCACCCCACGATGGATGGTTTAAATTAGGGGAGGGGAGGGAAGATGTCTCTTCTCACGGGCTTGTGTCGGTATTTCAAAGCAAGTTGGCTTCCTTTCATATGAAACTTCAGACACCGCCTCTCTTTCCTGTAACGCCTTCTAGCCGATATCAACATTGTCCTTAAATAATAGCACCCATCGCGCCTTTTTCTCTAACTCGAAAACTTCGTGAGTCCATTTTTATTCGGGTCCCTTTGAGTTCGACTTAGAGAGGTCCGACTGTGGTTTGTTAACAATATCCAGCTTACGGGGCTGTCTAATAAAGGTTTCTTCGCTGATCCGGCTTATGGCCCCTGATGAAGACGCTTTCTTTTCATGTGCTAGCCCTACATTTTCAATTAACAAAGAAAAAAGAAGACATTTTAATTTTTTTTTTTTTTTGAATGCGGGAAAGCTGGAGTGACACAATATGTATAACTTAAAAAGCATTAAACGGTTTTTAAAAAATTAATTAATACCTTGTTTGGTAAAACTATGTGTCTCAAGATTATTTTGAAAATCTTCCGTCGTTTTGATCGACGAGGACCATTCTCTTCTTTTAAGTGACGAATTGCAGCATCTTGGTGCATCCTTTGGTGGCTTATGAGAAGAATCTTCGCCCGGAAGGTCGGAATGTCATCAGGAGGATTTCGAGCGCTAACTTTCCTGGCATGTCCATTGGACTTGGAAGCCTGTTTTTTCACAGGTTGCTGCGCCGCTCCGTATAAAGAAGGCACCATAAAGCACTTCGATGGTTTCTGCCTCCCGGGAGTTATGTCAAAAGCCGTAAGCACTTTTGATGTACACGACAGTCGCAAGGTGATAGAGGATTTAAGCATTTGTTGATTGGTCTGATAGAAACAATAAATAATACTAAAATAATTTCCTGACATTCATTATTAATTATTTTTGTTTTCATGGGCATGTCATACAAATAAAAACTATCTTATACCATACAGGATAATGCAAGAGGTATAAACAATTATTTAGTAATATAAGATTTTCGGAACACGAGTGGATATTACGCTTTCAGCATTAAATCACTGTGTTTCATTTATTTCTCGTTCAGTTGCAGCACTGCAAACATTCCCACGTGAGTTTCCTATTGTACTGTCCGATTTTACGCTGGGGGTATGAGGCAACACACTTTTCGCTGAATGTTATTTAATTCACAGGGTTTCTTTTTTACATCTATTTTTAGTTGACATACCATTAACACTTTAGCCTTTTTTTTTAAATAAAAAATACAAGAAAAAAAAAACTGACTGGGCAACTGTATAAGAAAACTTGAACATTTAACTCGGCAAAACTTTTTCGGTAAAGGACATTATCAACTGCACAAAAAATATTTTAAAAAACAATAAGTAAATAATTTATAAACATAAATATTAAAATTATAAATACTTCCTTTTTTAAAACGCACTGTACAAGTTCCTAAATGATTTACACATTAGTCAAGATCAGGGCCATTTTAATAAGATAAATACACTCAAAAAGAATGATCAGAGATGCTCTTTGAACATAGTTAGACTGTAGTACGTCCGTGCTGATTATTTCTTTTTGTTCCATTATCTTTAACTACACCAAGTTACTTGACCCCCCCTCCAACCACTTCCACAAACACATTTCACCCCCCCCCCCAAATCCAAAACCCCAATCCCAAAAATTTATCCGAGAATCTTTGAGTAGCTTTTTTTAAAACTACGTATAAATAACTATAATCATAACTACGTATAAATAACTATAATCATAACTACGTATAAATAACTATAATCATAACTACGTATAAATAACTATAATCATAACTACGTATAAATAACTATAATCATAACTACGTATAAATAACTATAATCATAACTACGTATATATAAATATAATCATAGCTTTGGCGCTCAGGGAAATGAGCTCAAGCCGAGGCGGGTTCATACATAGTTAATTCTGATATCAAAGCAATGGAGACGGAGTTTATTCTTATAAGAGGATGTCTTCCCCTTGCAATGGCGCATCCATTTATTTTTAAATTATCATATGTGGCGATGGCATTGGAAGTGGATATTATGAACCTCCATGTTTTTTTTTTTTGTTTGTTTGTTTTTTTTGTAATATTTGGTGCAGAATTTTCGACCAGCCACCGAGATCCCTTTCGTAAAAGGAGATGAAAAATAAATTCTCACCCACCCTGGCTGGTGGTGAAAGCTTGGCTACGCCTCTGAATTGTATGTGTTGCCACTACTTTGAAAGCAGTGAGAAACGTGTGCGGATATATACGTATATTATATGTAGCCTATGACCTATAGTAGTAAGTAATCACCATCGGACCATTATCTCTTTTGCTCACAGTACACCACTCATCATCTTAAAGATTCAGAGAATTTTGTGTAATAACTTTCATTAATCACACGGAGCACAGGAATGGAGACGTCATGAAATGTATATAATATTGACTGGTGCAGACGAACACGGCTTTTTTTTTTTTAAGCATGCAGATAACTGGAGAAAGTGTGAGAAATCGCTTACGCAAATGTTCGGCAGTCGTTTAAATAATTTGAAAATTTAGATGGCTAAAAAAAAATACTTTATATCACACCACCATCCAATTCTTAACATTCACATACCAACTGCATCAAAAGGAGTATGCTTGTTTGGCCAGCTGCATCACTTCGCATGTCTAGAAATAAAAGAAACACACAAACGAACGTATGTTTTGTTTGGTCTATGTGGAACGAAAAACTTGGTATGTAAACCTGTCGGAAAATACACAGAAAATTCCCAATCACACGTTTCTAGGTCAATTTAGACTCTAAGAGTTATTTGAGTACACGAGGACTCAAGCTCCAAGTATGTATGTGTGTATATATATATATGACAGTAGCTCTCAAGAATTAATTCAAACTCCCATTTATTCAAGAGTAAGTCAACTTCTAGCGCCACTTGGCAACTCTCCTGACGCATCGAGCACTTTAGACACGGGCCACTCCTTTGGTGACCTGGGAGAGAATGTGTACGTGTTGGGGTGAGGCGGGGGGCATCAAGCATTAAAGCATCATAGCTCAGAATTGTCTTCTCTTCCTTGTAGTAAATGAATATTTATGGCTGATAAGTTAATGAAATTACCGCATCTCTGTGTCTATGCTAGTGTATATTTGTATGTACTCTTAACTCGATCGATTTAGAGGCATCGTCATGTGGTCTAACCAAGTAAAAAAAATTAAAAAGGAATTTAACAGAACTACAATTTGTGAATAGATAGGTAAAGCCCATAGATTGAAAGAAACCTCAGATTTAAAGGAAAGAGCACTTGAGACCGAAGCTTCCTGTCTACAGTGGAGCTAAAACAATTCGTCACGCTACAGTCTCTGTCACGTTGCCCTTAATTTTTGTCTCTCTGTTATCTATTTGAGACCTTAAATGGCTGGTACCAAACAAAGCATAAAACAATCAATAGCTTGTAAAACACCAGGATTGGAGCTGTCACCTCATTCCATTCAGAACACCATAAATAGAAATGACGCAAGAAATCCGGCAAAAAAATATTGGCGGTGGACAGTTCAGAAACATGAGAAGATCTGGTTCCAACTGTGACTGTAAGGTGGGCGTCAGAAACATGAGAAGTTCTTGTTCTATAAGGTGACTATAAGGTGGACAGGTCTGAAACATGAGAAGATCTGGTTCTATAAGGTGACTATAAGGTGGACAGGTCAGAAACATGAGAAGATCTGATTCCAGCTGTGACTATAAGGTGGTACATGCATTGGTATAGAACCCGAAAATATCGTGAAGATCCCAACCACACACAAAGAACATTTAAAATTCTAACAAAACCGCAAGAATAGACATACACCATGTGTAAGCATAGGACGCAATAACCTTCTTTTATATTTAGAGGGAGCGTCTGTAATAGATGATATAAGATAAGATGAGATAAGATAAGATAAGATAAAATAACATAAGATAAGATAAGACGCTTTACCAGAGATTGCATAAGGTGACGTGATACTGCTTGCGGGCTTTTCATTTCCACTCGGAGGCGAAAGGGCGAGGAAGCAGAAGAAGAAGAAGAAAGCAGCACAAAGCTTTAGGCTCCTGGATCTCCACTTGTGTTACCATGCTTGAAGCTTCTCTTCAAAATTCCCTAAACGATCTTCACATAATCCAATCATTTTTATTCCGTCTATCTCGGCCATGTTGTTTTTGGCAATAACCGGCCGTAATTTATAAACACTTTTATCCACACTCTACCAGGCATATTTATTGAATTTTTGGGGGTTCTTTCTTCAAGTGTATCTGAAGGATGGATAGGAAAGAGAACTCTAAACAAAAAAAAGGAACTTTAATTGAAACAATTCACTACATATTTTTAGCACTTCTCTCTTTACACGGATATTTGAGAAATTACTTAATATACCCCCCCCCCCCCCGGGCCCGACTCACCAATTTTCGGAAAGTGTCCATTCATTCCTGTACCCAATTCACGCACCCTAGTAGCCCCCCCACACACACACACTCACTCCTTCCCCATTTGTCTATCGCTCCGACTCATCCAATTTCTGTTTCTCCCCAAATCTTATTAGACAACGTAATCTCTCATACCCACAATATTCTTGGATTGGGCTTCGCGGAGTTCACCTTGGGGCTGGTCCTTGGACGAGTCTAAAAAGAAGGAAACTAAAGCCCTTTTCTTTATCGTCACAACAAACTATCAATTTTTGGAAACGTGTACTTTTTTTTTTAGTTCAAAGTGCGGCTTTAGCCTCAAACGAAGTCACAGGGGTAAATTAAGACTAGGAGGACATTAGGAATAGGAAGACATCAGGGAGGGGTATTTCATTTACCGGTGTGATGTGGGGTGGGAAGAGATAGATCAAAGCTGTAAAATAGAAACAATGTTTTCTTTGTCCCCATCCCCCCAATTTAAGAGTTTATAGGAATAATCAGGACACATTTTATTCCGGCATTCCGGCATCCTTCCGTCTCGCGAGACGATGGTGCATCACCGTTGGGTTGGATTGCATTTCCTCGAGTGACTGTGCAGTCCTATCCTTGAGTGACAGTCTTTGCCACAGTTTTTACACACGAGTTCTGTGCTTCCAAATGTTTTGGCCTTTCTCCTAGCTCTTCTGTCTGCAGCCTCCTCCATTCTTCGCTCCTCGGCTACTATGACGCCCTCTTTGACAACTGTGCGCCACGTAGATCGGTCTTCTGCCTTACACTCCCAGTCACTTGTATGTATTTTGGCTGCTTTCATGTCCCTTTGACAGACATCTTTAAATCGCAAGCGTGGGCGACCTGTTTTCCTCTTTCCTGAAGCAAGTTCACCATATAGGAGATCCTTCGGGATGCGGCCGGGGCTCATTCTTTTGACATGTCCTAGCCACCTCAGGCGTCTTTCACTAAGAATTGAGAACATGCTTTGGGTATTGGCACGCGTTAGTACCTCACTATTAGGCACTTTTTCTTGCCATTTAATACCAAGGATGTGGCGCAAGCATCTCAAATGGAAGCTGTTAAGCCTACGCTCTTGTGATGTATAAGTGGTCCATGTCTCGCTCCCATATAGTAGTGTACTGATGACACAGGCTCGATAGACGCACAGTTTGGTTTTCTCCGTTAGCTTGGTGTTTTGCCAGACCCGCTTATTTAGTTTAGCCATTGTTGCGGCTGCCTTGCCAATTCTGCTGTTTATTTCTTCTTCAATGGACAGTGTATTGGAGACCTTGGATCCCAAGTAGGTGAAGCTGTCCACAACCTCCAAGTTTTCATTATCGATATTTATGGTAGGAGGAGGTCGAGTGTCTTGGGCCATGATGTTTGTCTTTTTCAAGCTGATTTGCAGACCAAATTCTTTGCAGGCATTGGAGAAGCTTGACACGAGTTGTTGCAAACCAGATTCTGTATGTGCTGTTAGTGCCGCATCATCCGCAAATAGTAGCTCTCGAATTAGGACATCCGTCGTTTTGGTCTTGGCTCGGAGGCGGGCAGTGTTGAAAAGTCCTCCATCAGCTCTGGTATGTAACCAGATTCCCTCACTGCTATCCTTGAATGCGTATCGAAGAAGTACAGAGAAGAATATTGCGAAGAGTGTTGGTGCGAGTACACAACCTTGTTTAACTCCGCTGCTGACAGGGAAGGCCTCTGACTTAGCTCCATCGAACTGTACTGTGCCAAGCATATTTTCATGGAACTGTCTGATGATGGCAAGTAGGTGAGGGGGACATCCAATTTTTGCCAGTATTTGGAATAGCCCGTTGCGACTGACTAAGTCGAAGGCTTTTGTAAGGTCCACAAATGCAATGTATAGTGGCATCTGCTGCTCTCTGCATTTTTCCTGGAGCTGTCGTATGGAGAACACCATGTCTATGGTAGACCGACCGGACCGGAAACCACACTGAGATTCTGGATAGACGCGGGATGCTAGGCTTTGTAAACGTTTTAGTATAACGCGGGCAAAGGTCTTTCCTACAATACTAAGGAGTGAAATGCCGCGATAATTATTGCAATCACTCCTATCACCTTTGTTTTTATATAGTGTCACTATATTTGCATCCTTTAGGTCTTGGGGGATGTAGCCCTGTTCCCAGCAGAGGGACAGAATCTCGTGCAATGGTTGGAGTAAAGCTGTCTTGCCACTCTTTAGAACCTCTGGTGGTATTCCATCATTCCCAGGCGCTTTTCCACAAGCTAGACTGTCAATTGCTTTGCTCAGCTCTTCCTGTGTGGGCACGACATCAAGTTCTTCCATGAGTGGCATATCTGGGATGTCATCTAGAGCGGTGCTGGAGACTGTGGTAACTGTTGAATACAATTCCAGATAATGCTCAACCCACCGTTTTAGCTGTGCTGCCTGGTCTTGAATAATTTCTCCATTTTTGGACTTTAGGGGAGCAGCTTTTGACGTCCAGGGGCCCGTTGCCTTTTTGATGTTTTCGTACATGACTTTTGCATTGCCCATGTCTGCAGCTGATTGTATACTGGAACAGAGCTTAAGCCAGTAGGTATTGACACATTTACGTGCAACCTTTTGGGCAAGTGACTTAGCTGTTTTTAAAGCATGCAAATTGTCAGGTGTAGGCTTTTCCTTGTAAGCCATAAGAGCTTTCCTTTTTGCTTCAGTGACGGGTTTCATCTCGTCCCAATGTTCATCAAACCAGTCCGTGTTTTTGTGAGATTTTTTGCCAAAGGCTTGTATTGCGGATGTATAGATTGTGTCTCTCAGTTGCGTCCATTTGGAGTCAATGGTGACGCATGGGGACATCTTTGAGAGACTTTCCTTCACCTTGTCTTTGAACAGCTGCGCTATCGCAGGGTCTTTCATGCAGGAGGTATTGATGCGTGGACTTCCCTTTTTCTTTGTGTGGTACGAGTTTTTCCTCATTATTCGTACTTTGCTGGCGACAAGGGAATGATCCGTGTCACAGTCGGCACTGTGATAGCTGCGAGTGAGTAGGACGCTAGCTAGTTGTGCACGCCTGGTGATAATGAGGTCCAGCTGGTGCCATTGGTGGGATCGAGGGTGTCTCCAAGATACTTGATGTATATCCTTGCACTTGAAGAAAGTGTTGGTCACACACAAGCCTCGTGAGCAGCACAATTCCAGAAGCCTTTGTCCATTTTCATTTAACTTTCCTCTTCCAAATAGTCCAAGGCAGGTGGGCCAGGCTTCGTGGTCGCTCCCCACTCTAGCATTGAAATCTCCTAGGAGATAGATTGCCTCGTCTTTGTGGATGCCGGCTATTGCCTGGTCTAACGCTCCATAGAACTGGTCCTTCTCTTCCGGAGTTGAATAGAGTGTTGGGGCATACACACTAAGAATGTTTGCTGGGCCCGCAGTTGTTCTGAGTCTTAGAGTGAGGATCCTCTCCGTGCCTGATGACGGTGGTTCAATGGATGGTAGAAGAGTGTTTTTAACAGCGAAACCCACACCATGCTGTCTAGGTTCGTCTTTCGGTCTGCCTTGCCAGAAGAAGGTGTAATTGGCCTCTTTGAGTGAACCGTTGTCTGGGAGCCTGGTCTCCTGAAGGCATGCTATGTCAATCTTTAGCCTTTTAAGTTCTCTATCGATTATTCCTGTCTTCCGTGTGTCGTTTATGGACTGCAGATCATCAGTGATGCCGGGACACATAGTCCTCACGTTCCAGCTAGCGATTCGAAGAGCTGGGGTCTTCTTTTTCTTTTTTGTATTTCTTGGTGCAGGGCTTAGTGGCCCACTTGTTGAGTGGTACTCTAATCTCCACGCACCCAGTGGAGAAGGCAGGCCATGACGGGATAGCACCTATTTGACTGGGGGCTGCCCAGTTTGAGGCGGGCGGTAGCTGTCCAGTGAGACATTGGTAGTCTCTCCCACCGTCGGAAGCAGCCCCTGGCGCCTAGCTCTACGTCAATTGAGCTTTGGCTTATAACCGGTAACTGCTGCTTCCCGTGTTTTGTCGACACCTTGCGGCGACGCTGGAGTGTCCTCTCCAGAGGTGATGCAAGCCTGGGCGGGTATTATGGAGAATTAGCTGCTGCCCATACAGCATATCCCCCCTCTCCACGTCAATGGTGTAACCAAGGGAACGACTTGCGTCGATGCAGCTTGGCTGCCATTGGCGTCGCAGGAGCTGCCGGTATGTACATAAGTCTTATGTATAGACCGCCTGTAGGTGCTCCAATTCCTGATTTTCTTTCAGGGTTTACTCCCTTAGCCTTTCCCGCAAGGCAGGTATAGCCGCAAGGCAGCGGAGGATTTGTATTCGGAGTTTCCTTCTCCTAGATGAACTACCAGCCAAGGTTTTAACGAGCATCATCTACCCGTAGGGGTGCCAGAACCGGGGTTTGAACCCGTGACCGATTTTTATTTTTATTTTAGAATTGTTTTTGTACCGCAGCGCACTAACACTTTGACCACCGCGCCCCCATTTAATTATATTTACATTATATCAGAAATTTTATAGCATGGAAAAATAATTGTGTAAAGATGAAAAAAAACAACAACAAACAAAACATTTAAGAGGTGGTTTTTCTTTGTCCTAGAGGCAATGATAACCAACCCTTGAAATGCACCACTGCCATATTCCATAGATTGAGAAATTGACTCTGATAGATTTACAACAGACATTCTGAATATTGTAATCAATATGCTGTTATAAAACACTTCCACAGCAATAGATGTTATAGCAAGGGTTTCAACAACCTATCAGTCACAGAAACCGAGTGTTGTACCAAGATGTCAACCATGATAAATTTAGATAACAAACTTATTTATTCAGAATTATTGGATCTTGAAACTCCATGCTCTTTTTCTTTCATTTTAAAACTTTTTTATCCCTACATGTTGCAACCACTTTCTGGGGATTTTATTAAATCAAAGGTATTTTGCAAGGTGGATTCATCAATAAAAGTCGAGTATTATCAGTGAGTTTTTTTATTGTATAAACTTAATGATGAATAGAAACACACAGTTGACAGTCGGGTCACTAACCATTCGTCCCTTCATTTTTAACACGGCTTATCCCGAAAATGTCCCATCTAGTGATAACTTGCAAATACCGCATGAGTGGCATAGAAAAAACAACTTCTAGAAGATACGATAACACATTGAGAGTTTAGCAAAAATACCTGGGTTCGAGTCCGTTACTTACTTAAATAGTTATCATCTAATACCTCGGGTTACGAAATTATTTCGTTCCAGAACTCGAATTGTTTTAATCGAATACTAGAAACATTGAAACAGAAAAAATCAGTTTCATGGCGAAACATCTTTTTGAAACAATTAGTTGTGTTTAATTTCAGAAAAACGCAAAGAATAAGTGTACTTCCGGTATTAAATTAGGTACAACATTGATTGATTTGAGTAACTCTCTGTACTTACTGGTAGTGGAGACATTTGCATTTCACCATTCTGTCCTGATTAGTGATGTTACCAATGTGGAAGCCATGTTGATTTTTTAAAGAATTGTTTATGCTCTCACTTCCACTTGTTTCATCTACCTTGCAATACCACTACTGTTCTTCGAAGAAAAATTGATGGGGTTAACTAAGAAAATAACGAAATACATAACTGAACACAGTGCATCTGCTAAGAAATCTTTTACTACTGTGTAATTAAAGCCAATGAAAGCGAGGCTCCTCAGGTGCACAGCTAGCGCTAAATGATTTTCGTATCAATCAAAAGTTGGTTTTCGTAAATGGAATTTTTTTAACCTAAGGCAAACATAACCCGAGGTACTACAGTCAAGAGCTATTTTAAAAAAGTGTCTCGTACACGTTCATTTCAAATCTTTTAGCTGCTTTAGCACGCTTTAACATTTCCCCACGTTACTTCTTTGTGAAATGTGTTTCAATAAATTTTGAATTGTTATCTTCTCATTATGTGTCTGTGAGATGATTTTTTTTAAAATTTGAATTATGGATTGTATTCATGTTTATCGTGTTAAAGGTAAATTTCTTTAACGCGTAACATGAAACTTTTTGATAATCAGTTTATTAGATATGTTGAACTTTGTTATTTCAATGACACTCACTGCATGTTATACGTGTAAAGTTGGAGAGGGCGGGAAATCTGTTATGAGAAATCGTTATACAAATAAGTGTTTTGTGCTCAAGAGATGGTAAAATTGCCCGTGAAGTCTTTGGCATATTGAAGATCGCAAAGGATTGAAACTCAATCTCAGAGTCGCTATGTAAAACTTTTATAAATTGATCAGTGCTGTCGAAAGGAATTTTTAGGAGTTTGGGGGTCCGGTGGCTTAACCGTTAACCTCTTTGGGGGGGGGGGGGGCGACCCACATACATGGCGTTGGCGTAATATTTGATGAAAAGATATTCAGATACTAATTTAGGGGTCCCCTCAATTTGGGGTCCGGGGGACTTTCGAATTCGGACCCCTCCGCTCCCCTAGCTACGCCACTGAGATTGACAAATTTCCCAAAGAGGCTTACAATATTGAGCAGACAGAACGGCACGAAAGAAGCAGGACATGATCTTTATTCTATGTGACTGTTGGCAGTAGATAAATGGCAAGAATTTTGCACTCTGTTAGTAGGGGATTGGGGGGGGGGGGTCTCAACCTCGTTACGGTAGACGGGAGAAACCAAGTCGTGACTGCACGCAAGGGATAAAGGGGGGGGTCAAGGACTAATATTCTCAGCGGAAACCACAGTGAAGAGATATTACTATGCTATGGTAACACAAGAGGACTAAAAAGTAAGAGTTAGTTACCGCGGGATGCCTCAAGGGGCGGAGTGAGGAACAGTTGGGGGGGGGGTGGCGCTATTTCTCGCCCGTTGACGTTATCACAAGCGGTAACTACAGCAACGTTGTGGCAGGCGTCGCGATGCTTTCTCCGGTGGTTGTGAAAGGTGCTTGATTGGAACCCGTTATCCTGTTAGCATTCTGAGGGTACAAGGCATCAGAATTGTACTCTGTCGATGGTTCTCAAAAACGAAAGGTTGGAAAGGGGAGGAGGTTAAATTTATGACGCTTCTTGGGTAAATACTGTCAGTAGTTAAATAAGAAATGAAAGTTGGAAACACGTTGTATGAAGATAAATATATGTTGTTGTTGTTGCGGAGGGAGGGGCGTAATCCGAGAGTATGTGACGTTGTGACAGATTCGCTGGTTCTCGTAGTGTTTGGAAAGAGGCGTTCATCTAATGTTCAGTACATTATAAGTGTCTATAAGTTTTCTATTTTTTTTTTAAATAAAAAAAAAGCTTATAGTTCGTTTTTATCCTTCTGTTGTTTTTTAAACACGAAGAAACCGTGGCTGGAGTTGTTGTTTTTTTTTTTAAATATTTCTTTAGATTTTGATTATTGCTTGGCCAGCAATGGGATCATCTTGTTAGTGAATTAAAATTACCTGAGTAAGTCATATTCTTAGTATTACACGTTAATGCTCCTTCTATACTGAAGGTTATTGCATCATATGCTTATCCATGGTTTATGTCTAGTCTTGCATTTTTATTAGAATTTTGAATGCCGATAGTGTGTTGACTTTTTTAGGCTTCTTCCCCGATCGGATTACAGTCGCGAAGCAAGAGAATTTTTGGCTGGTTGTTCATGCTTTAAAAAAAAAAAAGAAAAGTGTTTTTGTCCCCATGACTATCTGTGGGGTATATAAGATTAACTTTATTTTGTATTTCAAAATATATGATTAATCGTCTTGTGCATTATTACTACTCTGCTCTTCTGTTTTCGATGCAATGTTGTTTCTAGGGCTCAATGATTTAACTTTTGGTTTTACTCTTGTCAAATTTTAATATTCACCAGCAATGAATTTGTTCTAGTTCATCTATGTTTTGTTTGGTTTGTGGATGCCATACACAAGATGCATACTCTAATGTAGGTCTTAACAATGTAATGTGCATTTTATTATTATGGTCTCACAGTGGCGTCGCTAGGGGGGCGGGGGGGGGCGGGCCGCCCCGGGTGACACCATTAGGGGGGTGACACAAAAGGATAAATTTTTACTGTGTTACATTTTATGTCAGAAAAAAGAGACACATTTTTTTATACAGAAAGAAATTAAGAAACAATAAAAATACGTTAAACACCGAAACTTTTTATTGACATCATGGACGAATCCCACTCCCTCTTTTCATCAGTTAACTTACAATAATAAAACCGTCCCGGAAAAAAAAAACGGAATAGCCTCACCAGAGAAATATATTTTTTAAAAAGGCAGTGTCTTCTGTTGTAAAAGATATTTTTTTTAAAAACTGAGCTTTGAAGTATTGACATCATGGAAGGATCCCACTCCCTCTTCCCTCCACGTCAGAGGGGTTGGGGCGAAGAAAACGATCTTTCTATTTAAAAAAATCAAAAGATGGGTTTTGTTATTTTTAGAGGAAAATTATGAATTCAATGTCTTTGAGTTAATATTTTTTTTATTTATATTTTTAAGGCGTGCAAGCATAGATATGCATGTTTATGTATAGGTAGTCCTCCGGTTCGTAGTTGCCATCCTTACCAATGTTCCCTTCAAGCTGCACGGTCGCGCAGCTATCTGGCAGATTCCGAGCAGGAGTTTTGAGTTATCATGCCGCAAATTTCAATAGGGAAAAAATTTGAATTTCTGCGCCTTTGCCAGAAAAGTAAGTAGCAATTTTATGTCTTATTCTACCTGGGACACAGTCGCAGCTTTTGTTAAAATCCAATTATGAAAACAAGTTTAAATGTCCAGAATGTACCATTTCTAACATACAGCAAACAGACACTAACAACATAATTCAGCTCATTCGTCTAAAATTAATAAAAGGAAAATATCAAACACTCCCTTTAAAAAATAATTGACATTGGTGACTAGCCTTGAAGCAGAACAAATACTTTAATATCACTCGCCGACAACTTACAAAAAAGACTTTGATGTCACGAACAAGCCGGTGAGATATTTTAATCAAAACAATTGGAGTTGTTTTTGGGGTGATAGTTTAGTGTGTTGAAAGGAGGGCTTTGAAATGACAACTCAGTTTGCGCTGGACACCTTGAGAATGATTTTTTTTTAGAGGACACGGAAATCAGATGGCTTTCACGGCACTTTGCTTTAAACGCATTGTTGCTCAAATTGTTGAGAAACATACAAGTACAGACTGAATACTGTGAAGAGCTGGTCCGTTTGAATAATGACCCATAGTCATGGTCAATAAATATTTTTTCGTAGTGTCATTCATGAAGTAGTTGGATAATTTTCCAAATTAAGCAGGCTGTTACAAAGGACAACCAACACCCCCATACAACCTTAAAAGAAGAGGAGACATAATTATTGGCACATGGAATGTAAGAACCTTACATGCGACAGGAAAAGTGGAAGAACTGACCCACGAACTGGAACGATACCAATGGAATGTCATCGGACTGTGTGAGACCCGATGGAAAAGCTTTGGTGAACTCGCAACAGAAGATCGACACAAAATCTACTTCAGCGGCAGGGAGGACAGACATGAACATAGAGTTGGATTCCTAATCCATAAAAATACAACAAACTCAGTCATTGGTTGTCATCCTGTCTCCAGCCGCATCATCACCATCCGCCTGAAAGCAACACCCTTCAATATCACAATTTTACAGACATATGCTCCTACATCCAGCCATGATGATAGTGAAATTGAGGCTTTCTATGACCAAGTACAGGACATCGTGGATCAAACACCAAAGAAAGATATTATCGTCGTCCAAGGTGACTGGAATGCGAAGATTGGAGTAGATGTATGTACCAACTGGGCAGATACTTGCGGACACTCTTGCAATGACCTGACCAACTATAGAGGGCTTTGACTCCTCGAATTTGCACGATACAACAATCTCCTTCTAGCTAACACAATTGGTCACCATAAAAAATCCAGAATATGGACCTGGCACAGCCCAGGCGGGGAACATAGTAACCAAATAGACTACATACTGGTCAAAAGACGATTTAAATCATGCATTAAAGCAGCTAATACTAGAAGCTTCCCTGGAGCGGATATCGGCAGCGACCATAACCTGGTGCTGTTGACTTTCCATCTACACCTGAAAAGGATAGCAAAACAAAGCAATACACGTTTACGCTTCGACCTTGAAAAATTGAAAGATCCGGTAATCGCAGAGGCGTTCAGGGCAAAAATTGGAGGGAAATTTGCTCCACTGACCACACTTTGTGAGTCAGAAACGGATATGGACATAGAGTAAATTACCACTAGAGAAACGCTATGTCGTACGAAACACTATTTCATTAAGCGTTCTCTGTATGTTTATTTGCTGGTCTAACACAAAAACGAACATGCATAAGTCGAAATAGTCCATTTTTCAATATCATTTCATCGTTTCGTTTTCCGGGAAATATTATTTTGTGAGTAAATTTGTGTCAACATCTTGACACTTGCGCCTTGTATGCTGTCAACTTCCCTAGGAAGAACAATGGTGATATCCGGGTTAGACTACTTTTCCTTTTTGATTTGGAAAACTCTATTTTTGGGATTGCATAATCACTTACTAATAGGTCAGTAACCACTCTGTTAAACTTTGCAATGTTTTTTAATGGTAATGTTTTTTTTAAAGTGGTGTTTACGACGAAGTAAGCTTAAAGTTAGTTTTCACTTCGTACGAAACGCTTTTATTTCTGCAGAAAAAAAAATTAGATATGGGACTAATTCTTGGCCTCTAGAGTTATTTGAAAATAGTAATGCTTGTTTTGAGGGCATGTTAACGTTGAAGTTTATTTGTTTTATTGTAGAATATTACTTCAGTGCAAACACTTTTTCATATAGGAAAATTAAGGTAAATATCTATGTCTAGTCTATATCTAGACTCCTAAGTTTTTATTAGGATGAAAATTAAATAGAATATAATAATATTTCAGATTTAAAGCAATGTCTAGATTAAGAACAAAACAGAGCCCAGATGTAATCAATGCGGCATTGGCTAGTATTAGGGAAAAGCGGCTCTCTAATCCGGCATCCTTCCGTCTCGCGAGACGATGGTGCATCACCGTTGGGTTGGGTTGCATTTCCTCGAGTGACTGTGCAGTCCTATCCTTGAGTGACAGTCTTTGCCACAGTTTTTACACACGAGTTCTGTGCTTCCAAATGTTTTGGCCTTTCTCCTAGCTCTTCTGTCTGCAGCCTCCTCCATTCTTCGCTCCTCGGCTACTATGACGCCCTCTTTGACAACTGTGCGCCACGTAGATCGGTCTTCTGCCTTACACTCCCAGTCACTTGTATGTATTTTGGCTGCTTTCATGTCCCTTTGACAGACATCTTTAAATCGCAAGCGTGGGCGACCTGTTTTCCTCTTTCCTGAAGCAAGTTCACCATATAGGAGATCCTTCGGGATGCGGCCGGGGCTCATTCTTTTGACATGTCCTAGCCACCTCAGGCGTCTTTCACTAAGAATTGAGAACATGCTTTGGGTATTGGCACGCGTTAGTACCTCACTATTAGGCACTTTTTCTTGCCATTTAATACCAAGGATGTGGCGCAAGCATCTCAAATGGAAGCTGTTAAGCTTACGCTCTTGTGATGTATAAGTGGTCCATGTCTCGCTCCCATATAGTAGTGTACTGATGACACAGGCTCGATAGACGCACAGTTTGGTTTTCTCCGTTAGCTTGGTGTTTTGCCAGACCCGCTTATTTAGTTTAGCCATTGTTGCGGCTGCCTTGCCAATTCTGCTGTTTATTTCTTCTTCAATGGACAGTGTATTGGAGACCTTGGATCCCAAGTAGGTGAAGCTGTCCACAACCTCCAAGTTTTCATTATCGATATTTATGGTAGGAGGAGGTCGAGTGTCTTGGGCCATGATGTTTGTCTTTTTCAAGCTGATTTGCAGACCAAATTCTTTGCAGGCATTGGAGAAGCTTGACACGAGTTGTTGCAAACCAGATTCTGTATGTGCTGTTAGTGCCGCATCATCCGCAAATAGTAGCTCTCGAATTAGGACATCCGTCGTTTTGGTCTTGGCTCGGAGGCGGGCAGTGTTGAAAAGTCCTCCATCAGCTCTGGTATGTAACCAGATTCCCTCACTGCTATCCTTGAATGCGTATCGAAGAAGTACAGAGAAGAATATTGCGAAGAGTGTTGGTGCGAGTACACAACCTTGTTTAACTCCGCTGCTGACAGGGAAGGCCTCTGACTTAGCTCCATCGAACTGTACTGTGCCAAGCATATTTTCATGGAACTGTCTGATGATGGCAAGTAGGTGAGGGGGACATCCAATTTTTGCCAGTATTTGGAATAGCCCGTTGCGACTGACTAAGTCGAAGGCTTTTGTAAGGTCCACAAATGCAATGTATAGTGGCATCTGCTGCTCTCTGCATTTTTCCTGGAGCTGTCGTATGGAGAACACCATGTCTATGGTAGACCGACCGGACCGGAAACCACACTGAGATTCTGGATAGACGCGGGATGCTAGGCTTTGTAAACGTTTTAGTATAACGCGGGCAAAGGTCTTTCCTACAATACTAAGGAGTGAAATGCCGCGATAATTATTGCAATCACTCCTATCACCTTTGTTTTTATATAGTGTCACTATATTTGCATCCTTTAGGTCTTGGGGGATGTAGCCCTGTTCCCAGCAGAGGGACAGAATCTCGTGCAATGGTTGGAGTAAAGCTGTCTTGCCACTCTTTAGAACCTCTGGTGGTATTCCATCATTCCCAGGCGCTTTTCCACAAGCTAGACTGTCAATTGCTTCAACATCTTGACACTTGCGCCTTG
>MUZC01000052.1:1093247-1140485 GCA_002072015.1 Radix auricularia | reverse complement strand
ACTTAAGTTTGACGTACATTGGGGAGGGGGTGTCCGAGATTTGTTAAAGTTTGTGACAGTGGGGAGGGGGGGGTTAAAAATGGTCAAAATTAGCGTGACACACTTTATAGACGGCTCTAACTTTGTGCAATGAAATGGGTTTGAATTATTATTATTTTAAAACGTTTTTCCATAAATTGAGATTCTATAGAAAAGAAAAATATAACATCGATATGAGTAAAGTTCTACCATCTGTTCTGGTTTTACTAGTTACTTCTTCAGATGTCAATTTTTCCAAGACGCTTGAAATTTTTAGTATGACTCTTCGAAATTATTTATGTTATTGCGATGTTTATTAACGAAGAAATTTGAATATTTTCATGCTCTTACGCTAAATCTTAATAATTTTCCATTAAAATGACGAATTCAAATTATTTACACATTACTTTAATTTGATAGGCGTAGCATTACCGAATGTTAATGAAAAACACACGTGTGCTACTTTAATGCAATAAAAACAAAATAAACTTAATTTTTAGCTAGTTAAACTACCTTAAAATAATTTTCTAAAACTGCAACAGTAATATAAATTACACAATATTTGAGCCACCATGTTATGTTAGGCTGCAGACAGAAGAGCTAGGAGAAAGGCCAAAACATTTGGAAGCACAGAACTCGTGTGTAAAAACTGTGGCAAAGACTGTCACTCAAGGATAGGACTGCACAGTCACTCGAGGAAATGCAACCCAACCCAACGGTGATGCACCATCGTCTCGCGAGACGGAAGGATGCCGGATGTTATGTAGGTACTTGTTAGTTAGCGCCTCATTCTGCGCATTTAGAAATTCCACAGAAAAAAATGTCGTTGCGATATTAATAGTACCCATTATTCGGCTCAGCGGTGATGTGTTGTTTTTTGTGCAGTTTTCTTATAAAAGCGCCATTTGTGGCGCATATCCCTTAAAATTTTCAAACAAATCGATACCTCTTTTGAGCGACTTTAAATTTTTGAATTGGTTTGCGTTAGTTATAACAACCACTATGAAATCAAACAAATGTTCCGTGAATCCGTTAATTAACACTCGAAATTAAGAATATTTTTGTTTCACCTTGGTTTTCCCCCTTCAATAGAAAATTTGCGGCTGTCGGACAGGGCTTTATTTTTTCAAATGCCCACAAATGCCGCCCTTCAGATGACTGCCGCCCGGGGCGGACCGCCCCCACCGCCCCCCCTAGCTACGCCACTGCATTCAGTACTCACCAATACATTACATGCCAAATCCATACAATCCACACTTAACCCCAATGCAAACATTATTAAAGAAATATTAAACTCGTGTTGTTGTTGTTTTTTAAATTTCATTACAAAATCTTTGGTTGCCGGTCCGCACTGATTGACAAAGAGTTTGGTTCGTAAAAACGATGAAACCAATATTGAACATTTTGTTTATTTTCTTCCTCTTTATACGGACTTAATTGCATTTTAAAATTATTTTACTTCTGACCGAAGTGTCCATTATTTTAAAAGCCCATTGCCATGGATGACATTAGAATTGATGGCGTAAATTATTGGGTATTTAAGGGCTGATAACTCAACCAGCTCTAGCATCGGTTAATTAAAACAACCTTTATATTTATATAGGCTTATTAAGAGAATCTTTAACTCGACTAATTAAAACAACCTTTATATTTATATAGGCTTATTAAGAGAATCTTTAAATCGACTAATTAAAACAACCTTTATATTTATATTGGCTTATTAAGACAATCTTTATATCTTTACATACAACTTAAACAACGCTTGTGTCGGCTAATCAAAACAACCTTATTATCGGCTAATGAAGGAAATTCCTTTTTGTCGGCTAAATAAAACAACCTCTTATTAATGCCAATTTAACAAACCCCGGTATCGCAAACTTTTTCATGCTCTGGTATTGGCTGATTGAAGCTGCTCTAATATCACATAAAATATGACGTTGTTGAAAAATTGACTCAATACTCGTTGAATCGCGCTGGCACCTTATCTCACGTCTTGTGAGAAGACCGAGCTTCGGGATTTGAGAACCATTGTTGCATGGTCCCGTCCACCCCCCCCCCACGCCCCCTTTGTTTACCGAGGTAAATGCTGAAAAGGTGAATGTCACGTGGACGAGTCATCATCTGATTAAAAAGGACCCCAGGCACGTCGGAAGCACCAAGGTCTTGAGGTCCTCTTACAGACCAGACTGATGTCACCCACACAGCCACACATTTTTGGCCACAAAGGTGAATGCCGGGTACTGCGAGCTTTGGTTGGTTGGAGAGTTCAAAATAACGACGGCTTCAAAAACAATTACAGTTATCTGCGTGCGAGAGATGCCGAGAGATTTGAAGTGAGCCGAACTTTATGGCGTAGCTAATCTCTTCATTTGATCAATCACAAAGTCGCGTGCACTTAATTTGAAACACTAATCGTATCTTTGCTCTGGATATATCCGGAAAAAACATATTGTTTAAGAATCGAAGTTTTAAAACTGTAATTAAAAAAATATTTCGAAAGACTGGCTGGGACATGACTTGTTTCTATTTGTGCCATCTTAAAAACAAAACAAAAACAAGACAAAAAACATTCATAACGTCACTTCTAGAGGTTAAACCGAAATCTTGGCGTTACGGTTATAACGTTGTTTCCTCGTAAACAGCGGTAAATATTTGGAAGTTGTTCTGGCGACAAGTGGTGATATCCATGGTCTTGTGCTCACACCGTCAGTCTGTACTGGGACCCCCTATACGTATGTACTGGGACCTTCTATAGGTCTGTACTGGGACCCCCTATACGTATGTACTGGGACCTTCTATAGGTCTGTACTGGGACATCCTATACGTATGTACTGGGACCTCCTATATGTCTGTGCTGGGACCTCCTATCTTTCTGTACTGGAACCTCCTATAGGTCTCTACTGGAACCTCCTATATGTCTGTGCTGGAACCTCCTATAAGTCTGTGCTGGGACCTCCTATATGTCTGTGCGGGGACCTCCTATATGTCTGTGCTGGGACCTCCTATATGTCTGTGCTGGAACCTCCTATAAGTCTGTGCTGGGACCTCCAATATGTCTGTGCTGGGACCTCCCATAAGACTGTGCTAGGACCTCCTATATGTCTGTGCTGGGACCTCCTATATGTCTGTGCTGGAACCTCCTATAAGTCTGTGCTGGGACCTCCAATATGTCTGTGCTGGGACCTCCCATAAGACTGTGCTAGGACCTCCTATAAGTCTGTGCTGAGACCTCCTATAAGTCTGTGCTGGGACCTCCAATATGTCTGTGCTGGGACCTCCCATAAGACTGTGCTAGGACCTCCTAAGTGTCTGTGCTGAGACCTCCTATAAGTCTGTGCTAGGACCTCCTATAAGTCTGTGCTGGGACCTCCTATATGTCTGTGCTGGGACCTCGCATAAGACTGTGCTAGGACCTCCTATGTGTCTGTGCTGAGACCTCCTATAAGTCTGTGCTAGGACCTCCTATAAGTCTGAGCTTGGACCTCCAATATGTCTGTGCTCAAGTGTTAGCATTGCGGCTTATTACCATTACCATTCGAAAAGAACATAAAATTAAAAGCACAACGTGGAGCTAGATTTAATCAAAATATCCAAATGTTATTTATAACAAACGTATCAAATATGTATGTTTCCATTGTCATCCCGATGTCAACGGCATAACTCCGAAAGTAGGTCAAGAAATGTCCTTATTGTTTTTTGAAATTTAACTTTTGTAAACAAGTATTCTAAGTATTGTGTTTTGTTGTCTAGTTTTAAACTGAAATTTCAGTGTAAAATAAGTGATCTCTTGTCAATTTTTATAAGGAAGGTTATTATGGTTATTATTTATGATTTTGGCTCAGAACTCACACATTTTTATGTCAGTAGTTGTATAAGGTGATCGTCAGAGGGTGTCTATAGACGCGAGTGTGTTTTTGATCCGGGGAGGGAGACGGGTGGCTTAAGCTACAGGTGAAAATAACCGAAACCAGTGGAAACAGTGGGAGGGGAGGGGGGTTCTAACGGTAATATTACGGGTGCGTAACGGGCAAGGAAGTTATGTTACGTATACTTGCTGGAAAAAACGTTGGTTTCAATGAACACACCAAACAAATTTCCTATCAGTAATAATTCATCGATATTTTTATCAAATGAGTTGCTTGAATATTTGTTGCGTCAAGTATTGTAAGTAGGTGAAAACTGCATGCATTTCAAATGTTTGCCAATTTATGAATATAAAAATCAGCCCTTATTTTATCATACAATTATGAAGAACCCTTAGATCCATACATCACAACAAACATTAAATTCAAACTTACAAACAAACATTAAATTCAAACGTTACAACCAAACATTAAATTCAAACTTTACAACCAAACATTAAATTCAAACGTTACAACCAAACATTAAATTCAAACGTTACAACCAAACATTAAATTCAAACTTTACAACCAAATACTAAAATTAAATTCAAACTTTACAACCAAACATTAAATTCAGACTTTACAACCAAATATTAAATTCAAACTTTACAACCAAACATTAACTTCAGACTTTACAACCAAACATTAAATTCAAACATTACAACAAAACATTCAAATCAAACTTTACAATCAAACATTAAAGTCAAACGTTACAACCAAACATTAAATTCAAAACGTTACAACCAAACATTAAATTCAAAACGTTACAACCAAACATCACATCCACCAAACGTGACAACCAAACATCACATCCACCAAACATCACATCCGCCAAACGTGAAGTCCTGCAGTAACATGCCAGTTACGCCATCTACATCGCTGTATTCCCCGAATCCTCGAGTATCGAGCGAGGCCGTTCAGATGGATGAAAAGATCGAGGGGGGTTCACGAGGGTTCAGGGCTCGTCTGCCGGACTACTCGCGCCTCCTCTGCCTTGATCTATGTCTGGCCTATGGACCGTTAGGGCACATCCTTCACGCGCTTTTCTTCTCTACCGCTCTTACTTTCTCTTTCTCTCGTCTGCTTCCTGTTTTGTGAAGAGGGGCGTTGAGTTCTCCCGGTCCACAATCTCGCCATTAAACAAATGCACCGTGCTGAAAGAGGAGAAGAATAGCTCTTACTTTCTACAGTCCGGACGGCATGAAAAAAATATCATATAAAAAAGGTGATTTCGTCTTTAATTAGTACAGAATGTTTTCAACTGAGATTGAGGGTTCAAGTCACCAAGTTTTTTTTTAAAAAGTTGGCTAAATGGAAAACGTTGGAAGTTTTGGCAATCCTCCGAATCCCGGTCCCAAATTATTTTACGTGAGTTATCGATTAATATTTAGTTAATCAATTCATAATTCAGCATAATTTTATATATAAAAGAAATATAATGGCAGCCGCCCCGATAAATATTACTCCCAATGTTTTACCTGCAGCGCAACTAGCAGGAATTGAACAAACTCCGCGTGACTTGTATGCTGAGTCTTGTGTGTTATTATATGGATATGCTTAGTTACTTAAGGCGAGGCAATATCTCGGTTATATACAATTACGTCATTGTTGACACCGATTTGTTTATCAGTACATATTTAGCGTGGTTCTCATATTTTTAAAAGTAATCATGACAGGTAAACCAGACACTCCAATTTAACATTACTCAACTACTCCATTTGCCGTTGTTTTACATTTAGGGCAACTGACGCAACGGCCAACAAGAAAGTTCTCTGCAGCTATTTGCAAATGTTGTGTGACAATTACAATATTTAGAATTTAATTAACGTTTATCGGACAAAATGTATCATTTGTCCTTTTTTTAAAAAAAATCAATAAATAACATATTTTTTGGTACTATTTGGCTACTTCCCTTTATTAGCGTAAAATAATTTGGGACCGGGATTCGGAGGATTGCCGAAGTTTCAAACCGAGTTTAAGAAACTGTTGAACATCAATATTTATTTTGTTTCTTTAAAACAAAATTTGAATCTGATCTCTAGGATTATTTTTAATTATTTTCTAATATTAAGCATGCGTGTTCTTCTTTCATGATGCGTATCTTAAACGTACATGCTTGACTTTCAGATTACCTACCCTTAACATTTAATTTCTACTACTAAAAATTATTCCATAAACCTGCGTTCAACTGTCAGATGATCTGCATTAAACATGCATATTTAACATTTATGTTATACACTCTTAATCATTCATGTTCTTCATTTATATTATATACTCTAAACGTGCATGTTCATACCTTACAAGCACACTCTCCCCCTCAACTGGCACTTAATTCTACTCAATTAATTTTTACTCTCAAACATAATAATTATATTCTCGTATAATCTATCCTTATACACCATTGTTCTATTTTCCTATTATATACGATTTAACAGACAAGTTCTATTCTAATATTATCTTCCCACAAACAGTCAAATTCTACTATCATATTATCTCCCCCCCCCCTCAATCAGTCATTTTCTTCTCTCACATTATCTCCCCTCAGCCATTTTCTACTCTTATATTATCTCCCTTCAAAACAGTCACTTACTGCTCTCATATTATCTCCCCTCAAACGTTTATTTTCTACTCTCATATTATCTCCCCTCAGACAGTCATTTTCTACTCTCATATTATCTCTATTCTGTCATTTTCTACTCTCATGTTATCTCTACTCTGTCATTTTCTACTCTCATATTATCTCTACTCTGTCATTTTCTACTCTCATATTATCTCTACTCTGTCATTTTCTACTCGCATATTATCTCTACTCTGTCATTTTCTACTCTCATATTATCTCCCCTTTATCATTTTCTACTTTCATATTATCTCCCCTTTATCTTTTTCTACTCTCATATTATCTCCCCTTTATCATTTTCTACTCTCATATTATCTTCCATCAAAACAGTCGTGATCTTCTCTCATATTATCTCATTTCAAGCAGTCATTTTCTACTCTCATATTACCTCCCCTAAAAACAGTAATTTTCTACTCTCATATTATCTCCCCTCAAACTGTCATTTTCTCATCTCATACTATTCACCCTTGAAAGTTAAATGATGTCTGCACAACCAATTCGTGTGCTCATTTGTGTCTCCCGTCTACACGTTGTCCGGTGTCTACACGTAGAGTCTACACGCATCCTCTGATGCCCCTAAGTTACCTGTACGTTCTTTTTCTTAATGTTCATCCTTTTTCTCAAATCGTGGGAGACAGTAGACAGTGGCTTATACCTATAAACCAGTGCCCAACCCACCCCATCTTTTTTAAAGCATGTAGTGACATTTAAATGAACTGTTTCAAATGCATTGTCCTTGCGGTCAACGGCTCTCTTTTTGTACTGTTTATGTGTACCTCCACGTGACATACTTCTGTGAGTCCTCGTTATGTAAAATTTAGAGCAGCGAGTTAGCTATATAATTATCTGGGCGCACTTTTCTTTATCACATACATACCAGTTCTTTCTGTTGATGTTACTGGCGTTGCTATGCACAACTTAACATGTGCCGTTGGATACGTAGCCGCTAACTGAATAAAAACCTTTAAAGTTTACATTCACTGGGATATGGAATATTAACGATATATTTTTTATATTAAAAGTGAGGAAAGCAATGTAATAATTTTTTTGTTTATAATAATAATCCGTTAAACACATAGCTACCGCCGCTATTTAACTGTGTTTTTTTTTCATAAGAAAATCTGTGTAAAATCTGAAACAGGTAAACTCAAAGTGTCTGCACAAACGATGCATTTAGAATATTGAGTCGAGTGAAGTTGATTGTTTGGATCTATACAATTCAAACTTGCAATCATCTCTAGACTAAGTCTTCTTTGCGTTGACCAAAAATGGTAGCATACAATGATGACTAAAACATTTTTTTCCGTGATTTTCTGTTTATTTAAAATGGGGCCATAACTTGTTTGACAGGTTTTCAGTTGATATCTAATTTGTCCCAAGTGCACGAACTTAAGTATGATGTATGTGACCCATTTAGGGCCTGCCCACAATTCCCACGCCAACATGGCCGCCAGTTAGCAGAACCACCATGTCGATGCACTTTCGATTTAGCCCCTTCACTCTTTCCCTTTTTTTTTTATATCTCCCACCTAACGTCTAGTCTATATATCTTTTTTTCGCTCCCTCTCTTCTCTATGTATATGGGCTTTTTTCCGTCTAGACTTTCGCATCAAGTAAATGGACGCGGTGTGGTTAGCTTCTTTGATATAAATAAATTGAAAGACCCTGGCACATACAAATACATTGAAAGAACGTGGCACATACAAATACAGTACATTGAAAGACCCTGGCACATACAAATACATTGAAAGACCCTAGCACATACAAATACATTGAAAGAACGTGGCACATACAAATACAGTACATTGAAAGACCCTGGCACATACAAATACATTGAAAGACCCTGGCACATACACATACATTGAAAGACCCTAGCACATACAAATACATTGAAAGACCCTAGCACATACAAATACATTGAAAGACCCTGGCACATACAAATACAGTACATTGAAAGACCCTGGCACATACAAATACATTGAAAGACCCTAGCACATACAAATACATTGAAAGACCCTAGCACATACAAATACATTGAAAGACCCTGGCACATACAAATACACTGAAAGACACTGGCACATACAAATACATTGAAAGACCCTGGCACATACAAATACATTGAAAGACCCAAGCGCATACAAATACATTGAAAGATCCTGGCACATACAAATACATCGAAAGACCCAGGCACATACAAATATAATGAAAGACCCTGGCACATACAAATACAATGAAATACCCTGGCACATACAAATACATTGAAAGACCCTGGCACTTCCAAATATATTGCAAACCCTGACACATAAAAATGAAATAAACATCAAGTTTGGTCGCAGCATAAAATATAAAACTTGGGAACAAGAAGGTGCATTCTTAGTACCATAAAATTAAAAGGCTTAGTTTGATGACATGGCGGGCTAAAGTTTGAAAGGGGGACACGGTGGGGTGTGAAAGGGGATGTTCATCTAGCAGGGGCGTAGTTAGGATACTTCTACTCATGGAGACAAACTATGACAATGGTGCACCCCTATCCTCTATTTATTGCATGTGACTCCGTGGTTGTCTACAACGTCATGAGCATGTTTGGCGCTGCTCCTTCAGCTCGGCGTCCGGGGAAATACGTGCCCCGACGTGCTGGGGTGTGCACCAGATATTTTATCCGAGAACATGAAAAAAGTAACTGCATCGCAATTATATCTCAAAAAACAAAAAGCATTATGACTATGTGGTTATTTGCACTTACGGCTCTTTCACTATTCGTCATTTTGCTTTTTCAACTATTCGAAATTTCGACTATTAGACTGTGCGAAGATTGGCATATTTGGCTATTTCAAGATTTATGTATTCTCCTGTTGTATTATTCCGGTTACTTTAGCCGCTATTTTTCAAGGGGGTTGTCGTTTCTCAGAATGGAAAAATAAAACGTCATATCTCATTACGTAATAATTTGTTACTATATATAGAGTATATTATTTTGTTAATACAATATTTTTAGGCTTGAAAATAAAGGTAATCGTTTGCTAAACTTTTAGTATAATAAAACTTATAAGTAAATTAAAGTCATGGTCAAGTCAACTAAACTGATCCAAATAAACGTAGTATTAACAACCATCTTTTCAGCTAAGTCCAACCAAATAGACCGGATATGTGTTGAATACCTTATGAAAAAGGTTCACCCAAATACACCGGGTATTTATATTAATAGATTTCCACCATGAAATGACAAGGACTATGCACGTGTGACGATATTTTAACAAATACATTCATTAACCCTTGATTGACCATTGTGAGACTTTGATAGTATCAAGCATACATAGCCCTCGCTCACAGCTCGATACGTTCCCAAACAGTTAATATCACCATGTACTCACAGGCCACCTCCTCCGTCCCTCCACCCCTCCTCTTTTACCAAACCACCCTCCCTTCACTTTAATCAATAGAGGGACCGGATATGAATAGCTCCGGTGATTACATAAACAAACAGTAGGATAGTCTCGGGACCACTCAGTGTCCGTGTTGCAGAGGCTATCGGCTTATGACAGCACAGGGCGACCGACCCCCCCCTCTCCATGTCAAAGGATCTCGGCTTATGACAGCACAGGGTGACCGACCCCCCCCCCTCTCCATGACAGTGGATCTCGGCTTATGACAGCACAGGGTTACTGACCCCTTCCCCTCTCCCTTCCCCATACGTCTATGTTCGTACGCTTGTCACGCCTCAAATACAATGCTATGCGAGTTAGGTGAGACTGGGATATTTTAAACGTACTGATTCATACATTATATTGATATGGCTTTTTAGTCAACAACACCCACAACACACGAACTTGTTCGTCCGTCGAGTCGACGAGGACGACTCTAGTCACCCGAGGGCTGCTGGGACTGGTTTTGCCTATGTGTACGCACAAACACACACACATACATACACACACACACACACACACACACACACACACATACATACATACATACACACACACGCACACATACAAATACACACATAACTCAAATATAAATGTAATGTATTTATAAAAGAACAAAGAAACACAAAAAAATCTTCTTTCGGTTTCGAGCATATTAGTGTATATTATATTAGTGCTTCAAATCCCAAAATACCACTGTTAACTAAAGTTGAGCTAGATAGGAAAAAAAAATAATGTTACATAACATTATGATTACAACACATAATTTATGTTTGTTTTTGAAATTACATCAATGTATAAACAGCGCTCGGGTGAAATTATCAGATTTAAGTTTTTGCTTTTTTTTTAAAAATTCAACAAATGGTAATAACGCGAAACGATTAAAGAGGCTTAGATTTACATAACATTATTTTACGCACCTTGTTGTGAACTAGATCTATACTGCACACAACACCTGATACACAAAAGCATATCTAAGTGTTTTAAACGTGTTTGGTGTGTGTTGTTTTGTTTTTTTAATCAAACACTACCCCATTGTTTCAATGAAGAAACATTAATACATTTTTTTTAAAAACATAATACAAAAATAATTCAAGACATACCCTTTAGGCAGAGAGGGGGGAAAATCTGTTTTAAAAATATAGATTTGAGAGGCGCTTTGATGAATGGAAAATGTTTTTTTTTTTTTTTAATAACTAAACTAATAAAGTCTTCTTTTTAAAAAAAAAAGTAATAAAAGAAAAAAATTAAAATAAAAAGTTTCAAAAGTTGTCGATATTGGCGAAATTGGCACAACATCTCTAACCGAACATAATCTTTAAACCAAATAGAAATCTCAAAATGACGTCCCCTTCACGTCGAGGCGTGATGAGTTCAACAAAAAAATAATAATAATAATAAATAAATAATATAGAAAATGCTGGTTTAGAGGCTTCCGAGTCTAAAAATAGCCCATACAATTTCTTGGACAGTTTTGGAAATAATTTATCTATGAAACGGGTGGGAAGAATGATCAGAGCGGCCCAATGTGGGGGAGAGGTGGGGAGGGTTCAAGGGTGCTGAAATAGGACAGTTATACGGAGACAAACCCCAGACAGTGATGGATTAGAGAGGAGAAAAATATTAAGAGAATATAAAGTTTACTCAGCCAGTTACTGTAGCAAGATGAGACTTTGGAGTAACAACGGAAAAACTAAGAACAGAAAACAGAAAAAAGGCGAGCGGATGGCCTCGATTTCAATTCAGAAATAAATAGGGCAGTAAATTAGATTTTTGCTGTATATTGAGACACGCAGAGCTTCCTTAAAATAAAAAAAAAATATTTAAAAAAAACAACAAAAGTTGACGATTTATTTACTGAAAGAATGTTATCACTGAAATACATACGAGAGACATTGGAAATATTTTTGACTAACGGAAAACTGGGTTTTACCCTAAGACATCCCTTGAAAGCTCACTTTGTTCTCTCTCTCTCTCTGTCTGTCTGTCTCTCTCTCTCTCCCTCTCTCTCTCTCGCTCTCTCTCTCTCTCGCTCTCTCTCTCTCTATCTCTATCTCTCTCTCACACACACACAAACACACACACACCAATATTGCTCTTTTGCTTTTCAATTGTCTGTAGACGTGTCCCTCTTACGTGAGCCATAAATTAAGACCAGTCAAAGGTTGTATAAGGAGATAGCGTAAATTTCAGACATTCTTTCACAAATGATATCCTTTGCCCCGATCTCCGGATACAAGAAATCGAGCGCAGGCGAGAGACGCGGGGCGAAGGAGAAAAAATATGTGGGGGTTGGGGAGGGGTGGGTAGTGGAATGGGTTAAAATCAATTAACATTTAAATAGCCTATTCTCTAGTGTGGCCAGGGAGGACCGTCTCGGTGAAATCCCCGCGGGGAGCTTCTGTCGGCCTTAGCGCTGTCAACTGCTCCGCTCAGATGGTAATGTTGCCTCTGGGGGTGGGCGCTCCCTATCACACACACAAGGCGCCCCCTTCCACATTTGTTGATAGAACCCCCCAGCGGTGACGATTCCTGAGTGTATGTGTCCGGGATGTCTGTAAAATAGTTAGGACTTATGGCGGTGTAGTCAAGGGGAATAAAGAGGGTTGGGACGGCAATCAGGCTGGGTAGAATAAGATATTAATATATATATATATANATATACATATATATTAAAAGGTATGCACGAGCCCGATAGCACCCCCCAAAACAACGAACGTGCTCTGTGAACAAACCAGAATAATATATAATAAATAGCAGTACAAAGCAAAATAGTAGCCGCAGCGTTTGGTCCAGGAGTCTAATAACCAAAAGGGGAAAGACGGACGAATTCCCGGTTGATAAGAGCGATATTCTTTTAAAATTAAATTGTTATTGTCTCGCGTACATCCCAATCCAAACTAAAAAAAAAAAATCCAAAATGTTCGTTTACCCTTTCATTATTCGGCCCTTAGGAATTTTTTTTTTTTGTGTGTGTACTTAAATCATGGCAACCGTTCTCCTAACTGGTAAAGATATGACACTTATCTCTTCCTATGAATACACTCCCCCCTATCATAACAGGCCATTCCAAATACCGTCTTTAAACTCTGTCAGCAATGGGGCAACTCTCTAAAAACAAATACTTAAAAGTTCCAGCCTCGAACATAAAACTCTAGTTCAGTTTAAATAGCCCCTATAGAATAACTAAAGGAGGTTTACAAACTAACTGTCGCCCGCTAGTTAAGTTGATAAGGCTCCTATCTAACCAGTCCTAAATATCACCCACTAGTAAAGATCATAGGGCACCTATTTTTCCAGTTCTAAATATCACCCACTAGTAAAGTTTATAGGACACCTATCCATCCAGTCCTAAGAACACACTAAATAAAGTTTTAAAAGCCCCTTATTATCCACTACCAAAAGTCATATAGCCATCTAAGATTTTACGATTCCCCAACCACTCCTACCAACTCAAATTTATAAGGCAAAAATATCTCTAATCCCATAGAGCAAATACCCAGTTCTATTTATATAAAGGGCGTCTGACCACCAAGTTCAAATTGATAACGTATCTAATTAATTTTCTTAACGCCATACTCCTTGTCTACTTCTCGAGATTGAACCGTTCACCTTGTTCGGACATATCAAAACATACGACTTGTTTTCTTATGCTAATTTCGGCTATTTTAACGTCACCCCAACTGACCTCTGGGGCGTACAGCACCCGGACCCCCAGACAGAACGCCTTTGGCCTGAATATCAAACTAATGGGGAGCTCTCCTCAGTCTCCCAAAGTGTTCGGGTAGGAGGGGGGGGCATTTACTTTTTTAAAATATAATTTTCATTGGATGGTTGCAGAGGGATTGTGCTCATCAGGAATGTGGTAGCTCTCCATGGGGGATCTTTGTGCTCGACAGACCTTGGGGCAGCGCCCCACACATCACATACTGCCGAGCAGCGCCCCACACATCACATACTGCCGAGCAGCGCCCCAAAACATCATCAGAAGCTAGATCTGAGTATGACGTGTGAGCTGGCCAACAAAATGAAGAACGGGAGACGGGGGAGGAAGGGGGGGGGGGTAAGAACACGACAATAAGATTATAGTCTTACAAAGACTTTACTCCACTTGTAATTCTCGGGCAGGTATTTTCTGCAGGTGTGGCCCCCGTGAGCAAGGTGGTTGCTTGTGGGGATGCTGGAAGGTGAGACGGACTTGGCGTGCGTGGTGATAACTTTACGTGTGATACGGGTCTGGCTGTATTGGGAATGTCGGGGCGAGGAAAGGGGGTATGCAAATGTCACCTTAAGCTGCGCGGCTTCGGGGCAATATCTGACCGATGCCGTGCAGCATTTTTACATTTCTATAATGAAAGTCTAAGTGTGTTTGTGGTGTGTAAATATTTGAGGGTGAAAAATTAATTCTGTGCAAATTTTCACATACTTTTTTTTCTTATTTAGTATACGGACTAACTGACATTATAGGGTACATTTGGTGAGACTCGTTGAAATGCTTGCTCGTCCGTCGAGTCGAAGAGGACCACTCTAGTCATCCGAGGGTTGCTGGGGAGTCCTGCTTTGGTCAGTAACACTGTGTCCGGAATTTCGTCCTCGGCATAAAGTGGTAGGACTAAATTCCAGACACGGTGGTACTGACCGTTGAAATATACGTACTCCAAAAATCATAGAAGTGATCGGCTCAAAATTAGCCTCAAACAAACTTTTCATACAGCTCGTTTATTGCTGAAGCCTGCACAGACCATGAACTGCTAACCGTAATGTCCTTCACAATAAAGAAAGTAAACTCTGAATAACACGCGAAGCTGTCAATCTTTTCGGGTATAATCCCATTTTCAGTGTCCCACACTTATATAGGTAAATACTATTTGTATACCAGACTTTAGCAAACTCGACCCTTTTCTCATCAATATCATCGCCATCATACTGCAGCCCTGACCTGCCTCAAACTTTCATTCAATCACAGCGGTCAGCACGACATGGACACTCGGCAGTTGTACGTCCCTCTCCTTGTCTTTCTACCCCCCCCCCTCAACATGCTCAATGACCAGGAGCAGACAAGATTTTTTTTTTCCTTTTGAAATAAGTTCACCGATGTAATGACATAAGTAATAGCAGCAGATCCCCGCTTAACTCTAAAACTCATTTTAGATTGATTTGTCGGTGGGTTGGAATTATTGAAAACATCTTATTTTTCCAGCAATACATTTGTATGGTTGGGTAGATATTCTTCTTGTTGATTTCAGTGGCGGCACTAGGGGGTGCGGTGGGGGCGGGCCGCCCCGGGTGACAACATCAGGGGGCAGACACCAAACTGTAAAATTCTGTCTGTTCCTGTTATTTGAAACTGGAAAACTCGGAGGAGTTCTATGGGTTAAGTCGGTTAAGTCGTTAAGGGGTGACACCATGTGCTACCGCCCCTGGTGACACTAACCCTAGTGACGCCTCAGGTTGATTTTATTTTACGCAACTAACGGCCCTGAAATAAATTAGTGTAAGTTGGTTCGATTGCAGAACTCTACCCCACAAGAATCCTGTAAAGTAGAGTCCTCGTGCGCTCCACCTTGTACCTCGGGATAGTGATGGCCTTTACTCCACAAAGGCACACAATTATTTATCCGCGGCTCCCCCCGCCCGCCTCCTGGGCTTGAGTACAAATAAACAGGTGGTCCACGGGATTAAAAGAGAGTCAACACCGCCCCGGGGATGTGGTAGGAAGTGCCACGGCGAGCAAAGCGCATGCGCACTCTGGCGCAGCGAGACGATCTGATGCGATGGTGTTGCAATGAGAACTCCAAGGTGGCTAATTGACAAAGTGTGGGCCCGTGACACAAGGAAAGAAGAAGAAAAAATACAACAAAAAAGAAAGAAAAAAAAGGAGCTCGCGAGCGCTTCTTGTGTGAGCGGAAAGTCAAGGAATGCAAGTTTTTAAGCATTGCCCCGGGGGCAGACTGCCCTTATCAGGGTAGGTGTTTATTTGATCTTCAGCTTGGAAACACCAATCTTTCCCTGAGTTCGTCGTAAACAGACCCCATCTCGTCCGCCCCCGTGTTTACAGAAGCAAACCTCCTCCTCCCCCCCCCCCGCCTCCGACCTGATCATTTCGCCATATTGTGCAATCGCCCTCGACGATAGGACACCGCGAGCCAACTATCCGCGCTCACTCGTGAATCGTGACAATGCTATTCATTGAAACGGCCATTTAACTGGGCGAGCTTTGTCACAAAGTCGCGAGTTCACCATGGCAACCACCAGTTGATCAACCCCCTCCCCTATATTTACAAATGATTTTTTGCGTATCTTCCATTGGGTGTCCCCGTGCCATTCGCTTCCTTGATCAATTTGACAGGAGTTTCCAATATAACGGCCATCGGATACGCCTCTTTATCACGACTTGCGAAAGGTGCACGCTCTGGAGAACCCGAGGTTACTCTGTTAAAACTTGAGCAAGTTCCCGGGTAATCTACACCAATCTGCACCGATCTGCTGGGCAGTTGCATACTCACATTGTCTGGGCGTAGAAGCCACTCCCCAACCAAGCTCCACAACGGACAGGCCAGATTGTCGATGTACCAATGGGGTTTAGAGTCATCCGTTTAGAAGAAATTATGTGTTATAGCTCAACTGACAAAATAGGTTGTCTTTGTACCAGTTGGGTTTAGGGGCCGCCCACAAAGTATGTCACGCTATTTTTGACAAGTTTGTACTCCCCCCCCCCCAGTCACCAATATCGGACCCCTCTCCCAGAAGTACGTCACACTTTCGAACAAGAATAATTTTTTTAATAAGCAAAATAATTAAAATTTAATTGAAACGCCGTGATGTCACGCATGGCCTGACACCCCCTCCCCTGTCACAAACTGTCACACTCCCCTCTGGAGCGTGACGTATTTTATGGACGGCCCCCTCAAGCCCTTCGTTTAAAAGACGTTATGTGTTATAGCTCAACTGACTGAGTAGGTTGTCGCAGGACCATTCGGAAACTTCGGAGCAAAGGCTCAAGCTTCGATTAGAATAGAATGTCTTTTTGATTATTTCTAAAAGTTACCAAAGGGAGAAAAAAATCCCCCTTGCATTACATTTTCTGAGATTATCCTAAAGCTTCCAAAAAACTAGCATCATTCCAATCATACAATTTCGTAAAACATCTTTTAAAAAATCGATCATGAATCATAAAAAGAATAAAAAAATTAATGTCCTCCTTTTTCGTGCAGACCACCAAATATTGATCACTTACAACCAGTGTCCAAACGCAAATAAAACATGTGAACTATATGATTTGTGTGTGTAGATAGGAAAGTGAGTGTTCGGGAGGACGATGTTGGTATCTAAGTCCCGTGTGTGCATGTGTGTGTGTATAAAGAGTGGAAGGGGGGGGGGTGGAAAGGATGCAAAGGACTGAGTTGTTGTCTAATATCAGCGGGTGATGAAATCATACATCCTTGTCTGTGGCACGAGTGCTGACCTCTGTCAAATCAATTCGGATTAATGAGGGCGTTAATGTGATCAGGACTTTTTCCACCATGGCAATTTTTTTTATTTCATGGCATTGTGTAATCTTCCTTCTTCCAACAAACCACTTTTTTGTTTTGGTTGAGGTTTTTCATGCGGGGGGGGGGTAGAGGTAGGATGAGAGTAAGTAAGAGTTTGGTTGGGGTGGTCAGTTTTGGGCAGCGGGGAAAGGAGGTAAAGCTTTTTTTCTGGAAGGGAAGTAATTTTTTGCAGAAATCGTAAGCAGGAATCGATGTGGTAGTATTATTGGGTAGATAATCATGTGTGGGATTACATTACTAAAAAAGAGAGTTACCCATGGGGGGGTAGAAGAATTGGGGAGCTGGAAAATGGCCCGTGACAGTAGGATGGAAGGGACGTTGGACCAAGTTTAGAAATGGACTCTGCTAATGCATGCCAAAACGAAAGAAAAACATGCTGTGCTTTAAAAACAATGTTTAAAAATTTTATTTTATTTTTTTTAAAAAAGATGTTTTTATTAATCAACTGTTGTTTATGAAAAATATGTGTGTGATCAGTAATTACAGAAAAGTCATCGGTATGGAGGAGAGAAAAAAAAACAGCGTACTCTGGAAACTAGGCTCACATTTTGTGAATCATTTATTTACTAGGAAGTTGTCTCCCCATTCTATTTCTTATTTCATGTCATGTCCTGAGATATAAATATGTATAAACATTAAGTGGGGCCTCGCGCCATCATTCAGTTGTTGTTTTCCCTTAATCAAGCAGTATAAAATGGGACATGGTCACAGCTTTGCAGTGAATCTCAAAATGGCATTTTGATTTTCGGGTTGAAATGAAATGGGCTGTGAGTTTGAAGATTTCATTGGGTTAAATGCATAACATTCCGGATTTCTTTCAGCGGCAATGTCACCCCCCCCCCCCCCCAAAGAACTCAGCTTTCGCCATTTGACGCAGCCAGCTGCTCCATACGGCATTTTGGGATAAGACATCTAAGTCCTTATTTTGGATGGGCCTCACGTTTTTGTTAGAACAGTAATAAATGCTGCATCTTGAAGTGATGGTATTTTGTATGCGTAAGGAATTTATAGTTTCGTAATTGTTTTCTTAAAAGTGAAATATCATAGGTCTTCTTTAGAAACAATGTAAATTTACTCAGAGGTATGAAAGTCAACGCTTTGAGGGCCGGTGTAAATAAAAATAATAGTACCCAAGGGACCTTCACATATAGCCCTGAGACTAAAATGATAAGGCGCCTCACATCCCCTTTCCCCCTCAAAGTTGCCTTCACACCCAGATACCATAGTCTGTGTACATTCTGACAGTTTATTGGTTGTTTATTTTTCATGTGTTCAGAATTATTTATGAATCGAGTCCGGTTACAATTACAGCGACAAGTGGTACGTTTGACAAGGTCATAAATTTGTATTTTATCTTGGACAAGGTCATAAATGTATAACTAATTTTTGGACAAGGTAATAAATGTTAGTGTTAATTTCTAGCTTCTGTTCATTTTTTCTTTTGTTGCACCATATCCATTGTCTCCAACATTAATAGTAGGGATGTGACGAAGTTCGAATTCGAATCCGACGACATTCGAACTTCGACGTTTTTTGAGCAAATTCGAATCCGACGGATTTTTTTAAAAAGTCCGTCGGATTCGAATTTGAAAAATTACCGTTTTCAGATGAAACATGACCGTAGAAATCTGAACTAAAATTTAAAAAAACCTAGAGACTTTCGAAAACCCGAAATAAAGAAAACAGATAAAACTAAACTCCTAGACCCTTACTCAGCTGTCCATAGATTAGACGTCGTATTTAATCATGAACGTATTTTATATACACCCCTCTCACGAAATTGTTTTCATCCGAGTTTTCTAAACCTCGGAATAGATATGAATGGATATATAATAACGTTTTAGTTTGTGTTTACATGAAAATACAAGTGTATGATGACCGTCGAAGCCGACTACTGCCAGACAATGCAGAGAAACTGGTGTTCTTGAAGTTTAATCTGCCATTAATTAATTTCAAGTACTGAGGCTTCATGTGAATGTGACAATAAACAGTATCTTTAATTTTGTTTAATATGCCCAGGACTCTCCAATTTTAAGAACTTAGTTGTTAATTTCGCTAAATGTTGTTTGTCAAATTGTTTTAATTTTTTACATGATTTTAAGCGTTTTTTATTTTTTAAAAAAAATTAGGTTAAAATTACTTTGGTCGAATTAAATTCATTCATTTTGTTTATCTTTTAAAACTGCAATATGCTTTGTTTTTTAATTACTTATTTTTCTGAATAAAAATCTTTCTTGTTATGGGGGGCACGGGACTGACACCTTGGTATACTCACTTTTTTAGCCAAGTGTTGACCAAATCCGCATTCGCATTCGAATCCGACGGATTTATATTTGCCAAATCCGAATCCGACGGATGCGGATTTTCATCAGCTCCGTCACATCCCTAATTAATAGTAGACATGACGTCATCAACCAACAAATATCCTCAAAGTGTTGTCAAATAAATGCTTATTTAAATAAATGCTTGTTGTTGTTTTTTTTTTTTTTCAGTTGACGAAAACATTTCATTTACTTACTTTTACAATGACTTGCAGGCAGAAGAACCGGAAAAAACATGGGCTCTCTAACTTGAGCTTGTGTGGGGACAAACATTAGATCTGAAGTATTCACACGCAGTACAGAAGTTTTAAAAGTAGTACTGCAAGCGATATAGTAGAGCTAAGATACTTAGAGCATACACGCCTAAGAGCTTAACAGCATTGAAGCTTAGTATTTTCAGAGCTTAGCAGCCTTACAACTTAGCACACTTAGCAGCCTTAGAGGTTGGCAGGCCTTAGAGGTTGGCAGGCCTTAAAGGTTGGCAGGCCTTAGAGGTTGGCAGGCCTTAGAGGTTGGCAGGCCTTAAAGGTTGGCATGCCTTAGAGGTTGGCAGGTCTTAGAGGTTGGCAGGCCTTAGAGCTTGGCAGGCCTTAGAGGTTGGCAGGCTTTAGAGCTTAGCAGCCTTAGAGCTTAGCAGACTCAGGGCTCAGCAGCCTTAGAGCTTAGCAGCCTCTAAGTTTACCAACGCCATTCCTGAAATATTTAAACATTTAACAGCTCTGGCGGAATGCAATTTTTTTAACGTTCCTTTTTATGACGGACGGGTAAAAATGGGTTTAATTGACCGAGACTTCGTCACATCTAATATTTTGTTAGAACTCAAGGTAATCAAATTCTTTGAGAGCGGCGATAACTCTATCCGGACGACCTGTTCGTCGTTGAGAATTGGCTCCCCTGTCTGTTTGATGTAAAGCGGTAATGTTGTTTCAAATACCAATTAGTCTGAGAGGATGTCCTTGAAAAAGCGAGTCGAGGAGAGGGTTGTGAATGCGTAGCCTATTCGTTTTTTTTTTTTTTGGTTATAAAAATGACAATCGATATTAACCCCCCTCCCCCCACCCGGTGGGATTTGATGGAATTGATTAAGCCGTCGTTTAATTGAAAAATCTGTGAATTTGATTAAATTTTCATGCGAATAGACATTTTGAGTGACGTCATCAGAGCCACCATACGATATAGTGGCCGACTTCGGAACGCCTGGAATTCGCCATAATCGTATTCGTAAATACAGTTTCAGCCCCGGTCCTGGAAGCCAGGATAATGGAAGCGACGAGTGCCGTTACCCGCGCCGGGGGGGGGGTAAAAATGCCTCTTTGACCAACTGGTTTAATACCATCTCTCACAAGGACGCCTGCTATTACTTCTCGTCTGCCCCGGTGTGTCAAGTCTGTGGCATGGCCGCCATAAAAATATTGGCAATTTCTTGCGGCAACAGTGATCTGACTGATTGCTTTCTTACGACGGGACCAGCGGGGAAGAGGGGTGGGGGTGGGGTGGATGGATAAACATTGGACTTGAAAGTGATTTGGTTTAAATATTGGTCGACGTTTGTCCAGTGTTGGGATGTGCTTCTGGTTATTTTGTGTACAACTTTGGGCCTGTTGTCCCACTTTTGGTACCATTTGGTACACATTTGGTATAACTTGTACAGTAGTCTTTGCCAGGTATCGAGATGTTCTTCTCGTTATTTTGTATCAACGTTTCTTCCTCTTGTCTCGTAGAGGGTATACATTGTATACAACTTGTGCCGTAGACTTTGCCAGACAAGTGATTATGACGATGGCTTTCTGTAACACAAAGATTTCTTCAACTTTAGTGTTTTATGCAACATCCAAGAACGTTCTCGTCTCTCTTATAGTATTATAACGCCGTCCTGTTACCGGATTTAACCAAGTTAGTTTTTTTTTATCCTTTGTTTATCCTTTATCCTTAGAATTATAAGCTAGCGATTAATATGAAAAAAAAATTGATTTTATGTTGACCTTTCATAAAATGTGTACAGCCTGTAATATAAAAACCGAATAACAAACACATGGTACTGGCCAGTGTTCCTTCTATGATACGTTCGTCCGTGTGCAACATATATTTTAAAAAGGCTCGTGTGCAAAGTTGCACTGGATACAATTTTTGTGCAAAATTTAACACACAAAAACCTATATTATATTATACGCATCAAAATTTGCTGGGCGGCAGTCCTAAAGTGCTGTCCTGGGTCCTTCAGATATCTGCGCGGCCGCGCTGCTTAAAGGGAACATTGGAGAACTGGCAGACCTCGTGCAGCGGCTCGAGATTGATGACTGCTTTGACCGCACGTTTATTTTATTATTTTCATTTATTTTTTGTTTTTGTTTACATGCTAACACATAAAAATAAGCTCGTATTTAGTCTAGTGACTCCTTGACATTCCATCCTCCCCCTCTTCAGTTTTTAAGTCTATGAAAAAATTATGTTTCATTACAGCTCCAGCGCTCTTTAAAAAACTGCGTCTCCCATTTTAGGAGATAATAAATTATTTTTAGGCCCATATTCTCCCTTGCCTCTTTTTATTCAATATGCTCTTATTAATTTAATGCCCTTTGATTCAACCCAGCCGAATCTTGATATTTGCCAACTTTAACGTTATAGGCAACCCATCCAAAGCTGGACACAAATAGATTTAGCGTTAACGCCCCTTGTTTGTGTCTTTCTTGCACTCCAAGTGCATAATTAAACTTTGTTTCTAACGCCTTGGGAACGTACCTGGTTTTACAATTTTTTTTATCATTTTGACTTTCTCATTGAACCGAATACAGCCGCATTTGAAATAATCGAATGGCATAAATCGTTTTCTTTAGATACATGTAGCGATTAAATCAAAACTGTATCACGACGCCACTCTCCTCTTTTTCTGCAGCTACATTACTCATAAAAATAGTTCTTAATTGGAAATTGATTTTAAAAAAATTATAATTAAAATCCAATTCACGTTCATTTAGTTTTGAACATTCATTCAATAGTCAAAAATAAACATTTGTTTTTAAAATGTCCGACCGCCGTAAAGAGTTCATTACATTACGCAACATTTCTTACATTTATACGCAGAGATCACGATTTAAATTGCAAAAATTTGTTGCCTATCAACTACCACGTGTTAAAGACGAACGACAAACAGTATGCTGTTGCACATTTGGAAGAAAACAAACAAGCAAACAAAAAGGGCCGCGTCTCAAAACCATAAGTACCTCTACAATGTTGTACTGTTTTGGTACTACAATAAAATAAGTCGTCACAAACAAAACACGATTGGTACCACGAATGTGACTAATGCCGACATATTCTGTGGCCTCAAGGAACAGTTGTTATTAATTTTAAAAAACAGTTTGGCTGCCCATTAAATGTTTTTCAGGACAAAAGTGTGACGCACTAGCTACGCGTTATGGACCTCAAAAAGATGGTGTGGTCCGGTACAGTAAGGTACAACACAAATGGTGTGGCCCGGTACAGTATGGTACCACAAAGATGGTGTGGCCCGGTACAGTAAGGTACCACAAAGATGGTGTGGCCCGGTACAGTAAAGTACAACACAAATGGTGTGGCCTTGTACAGTAAGGTACCACAAAGATGGTGTGGCCCGGTACAGTAATGTACAACACAAATGGAGTGGCCCGGTACAGTAAGGTACGACAAAGATAGTGTGGCCCGGTACAGTAAGGTACAACACAAATGTTGTGGCCTTGTACAGTAAGGTACCACAAAGATGGTGTGGCCCGGTACAGTAAGGTACAACAAAGATGGTGTGGCCCGGTACAGTAAGGTACAACACAAATGGAGTGGCCCGGTACAGTAAGGTACCACAAAGATAGTGTGGCCCGGTACAGTAAAGTACAACACAAATGGTGTGGCCTTGTACAGTAAGGTACCACAAAGATGGTGTGGCCCGGTACAGTAAGGTACAACACAAATGGAGTGGCCCGGTACAGTAAGGTACAACACAAATGGAGTGGCCCGGTACAGTAAGGTACAACACAAATGGAGTGGCCCGGTACAGTAAGGTACCACAAAGATGGTGTGGCCCGGTACAGTAAGGTACCACAAAGATTGTGTGGCCCGGTACAGTAAGGTGCTACGAAGGGGGTGTACGTCTTTAAGGGCCATCAAACGATAATTGTCTGTTGACCTTTCAACCTAAAAATGAGCTGAAAATATTGACAGGAAAGGCCAGAGATATTTGTGGCGCTGAGGGGGGGGCATTCCAAAAAAACCGACGTCAAAATGAGAAAACTAAATGCCTTTCAAGAAAATGATGGACTGTGACAAAGGGGAGAGAAAAGGAGGCGGATTTTTTTTTAAATATGTAGATTCAAGAAAAGAGGTCGCTGTGCACATACAAGATTTTTTGGACAGGGGCTTGAGGGTGGGATGGGGTCGGGGAGTGAGGGATTTCAGATTGAAGGGTGTTGAGCTCAAAGGAAGAGGGGGGATGGTCGAGAGTTTTAAGTGTTTAGGGCTGTCCACACACTTAAGGACGACGTTTTAAAAATGTTGTAGTTTTTGAAGGCATGCAGTGAGTGAGGCAGTAAACACAACTTGAGAGCAAATAGAATGACCTCGATGGTGCGTTTTTGTCTAGATGGGGTAATGACGTCATTTTAATTGCTCAGTGAACATGTTAGCATTATGTTTGTTTCTCTACAATATTTTTTTTTGTTGAAATGACAAGCGAAATATTACCTGAACCTAAGCGTGCGACTTTGAAACTATGAAATCTGTTCTTTTCTTAGATGGATATGGTTTTTAGAAACTATTTAATTGTTTTAAAAAAAATAATGTCATGTCGAAAATTATTAGGTGTCTGCTTTTTATTAATATTAGACCCTAAAAAAAACGAACCAAATTTTGAAAAGAAACAGTCTACAAAAATATTTGATGGCTATTGTAAAGTTTTCCATCTTCATGAAAAAAAGATTTACCCACATGTAACGCACATCACACGTTTTGAACCCATCAGCTACAAAAAGTAACTATGTGAAAGCGCGCAATTTTACACCGTTGAATTATATCAAGATTTGATTTATATACACGACCGTTTTTAACCTCAGATTTATTACATAAATAATTGTAAATCTTATTAAAAGAGAACACAATATTACATCACGCACCGAACTCACTTGTGGTCTCCTTAAGGAATCTCTTTAGACCAGGTTTCGGGATTTGCATCACGGCTATTTAAAGCGGTTTAGTTTTACTGTTTAGTTAGTGCTCAGAAAATAATTAAATCTTTAAAAAGACAGAAAACTGATATCTATTATGTATGATATCTAGTATGTATGATATCTAGTATGTATGATATCTAGTATGCATGATTTCTAGTATGTATGATATCTAGTATGTATGATATCTAGTATGTATGATATCTAGTATCTAGTATGTATGATATCTAGTATGTATGATATCTAGTATGTATGATATCTAGTATGTATGATATCTAGTATGTATGATATCTAGTATCAACATCTTACAATCAGAAGGGAGAGTTAATCAGATCATGGCATTCAAGAGATACAGCACAATTTGAAGGGATTAGGTTTCGATGTTACGAGAAAATCATTTTTCTTATCCTACAGTCACTTGAACTTTGCACGCACACTTCATACATCGTTTTCTCTCTGCATCAATCGCACACTCACCTCACGCATCATTCATTTGCCCATTTCGCCCCTATCATACAAGGATTCGGTTAAACCGACCCCCCGTGGGTATCTCGCCACTTGTCGTCGCCTCGTGTTCCGCCTATCGATGGCCAATATCGCGAGCTCGGGGCGGTTAATTATAAAACACAAAGGGCGACACTTGAGCTCAGACACCCCGCGCTAAACCTACTCTATTTACCCTCGCGAGCACCTCGGAAATAGATTGCCAAGGGGCGTGTCACGAGGTGGACAGCGGGTCTATTGCAGTAGAATACAAAGTTTGCACTTCAGGAAGACTGCCGGTATTTTCAATATACAACTGTTGACTCACTTTGTTAGTTTTTTGGATTTTTTTTTTAATTGTCGGTGGAGAGGGTCAAAAACAAAACATTTTTCCCTTCAAGATTGAAATTGATTGGTTCGTTGTTCCAAGAAGCTGGATATTGTGTGAAATGGAGGCCAGTGTTAGTAAATAACGGTGATGGAAGAAGGTGCTCGGTCTCAAAAGTTTGCTATCGGGTTTTTTTTCCTAGGCAATAATGAAAATCACGTCTCGGCTTGCGCAGAGCAAACTTATGGGAAACACTCTTACTGGCGTGATATGGAGCAAACTGAGGCTCAGAACACGTTTCTTTCAACGAAAGATTTACTTTACGCATAGATGATTTTATTATTTTAATTGTATAATAAAAAGTAACGTTTCAGAGCATGCTGGCCTATGGGAAAAGGGAGTGGGGGGGGAGTGAGGTAGCGTTCACATGTTTCCAAGAGCCACGGCTTACAAGTAGCACAATGCCCAGACGCCTTTACTTTCTCAACCGATGTTGGGTACCAACAAGGAGCTGTGTGAAATTGGGGACCTTGCCAGCACCGAGGCTCGAATCCGTGACTCTCTCTAGCCTCGGTACTACAGCCCAGCGTGCTACCGCTAGACCACCGCGCCCCAATAAAATAATGTTTTCGCTAGGGCTGGAAACTCAGGACCTTTCGCATGTGAGGTGGACGTCATAACCACTACACTACGAATCACAGTTTTAATTGTATGGCTGATTAAAATGTTTATAAATGTACAGTAGTTTATTTCACATAGACGACTTAAGGCGCATTAAAAAAAGAATGGAAATTTATACAATACAACGTTGAAAGTAATAAACATAAACCGAATATTAATTCTTGTCGTTTTTAAATGTAAAAGAGACCACTTTATGCAGTCTCGAAGAGTTTTATTCGAATTTGAGCGAATCTTAACCAATTTATGTAATGATATTTTTTTTTAATATGCACTGCTCAAAATTTCTTTAATGAATTATTTTAAGACTTTTCATAAGGTTTCTTTTGTTTTATTTTCTTTGAATTTTTTTCTTGTTCCTTTTTTTAAAGGTTTATGTGAAGTTATTTTTTGGAATTTTCAATACATTTTTTTAAGCAATGCAATTGCTCATCATCTGCATGCAATAGATTTGAGTGTTATGAACAGTGTAATCTTAAGTCCTGAAATACTACAGCGCTTGTATGCGCGACCCTAATTCTAACAAGCGGAACTCAGGAGAGAGTCACAACACATTTAGTAATGTTTTAAATTTAAATTACCCAAAAAACTTAGATTATTTGAAAAGTAGAACTACGTAAAAAGCTTGTAAAACATGATTAACATCCACACTCAACACACTTCCGGGCAACAGATTCTTCAAAACGTACGTCTTTTAAGACTCTTCTCTGAATGTTGTTCTTAACCAATTTTTTAATTTTTGAACTAGATTTATTCGCATAAATTTGTCCACATAGTTCTAAGAATCCGCTTCTCTGAAAATTGCTGTTGAATTTCGCTGTCGTGAATGGAAGAAAGCTTGCAATGCAACAAATTACAAAAATATCACCAGAAAGACAAACGATTGTAAGGATAAAAAAAATGTTCAATCTCCCTTCAGTTATTTATATCGGAGTAAGAAGCATAGCGTGGTAATAATGTATTTAATCGGTTTGATCGAGCCATGGACATGGAGAGAGTCAAAGTATCAGAACTTCACCCACCCACCCCCCCCCACCCCAAATCCCCAGAGATAAAGGTATCACAATTAAAAAGTTATCGTTAAATTCACCCTCACGGTATCGCACATGACAATAGATCCGGAGTGTTTGCCGCGAACTTTGGCCGGCGGAATATACGTGGTGGTGAGATACACATGCGGTCAAGAAACACATCTTCGATCCCAGCTGGTGGTGAGATACACATGCGGTCAAGAAACACATCTTCGATCCCAGCTGGTGGTAAAATACACAGGCGGTCAAGAAACACATCTTCGATCATAGCAGCAACTCGATTACAACAGCCGTCGATGTTAACCCTTGTTCTATTGTGTCTTGACTTAATCGATACCACTGATTTAATCGAAACATGAGATCGGATCCAAGTGCTCAGCACGACGACGTCCAACACGTGTATTAAAAGTTCCCCCACCCCACCCCCGCGCACGATAGTTAATAGACGCGAGGATAGACGGGTGATATTTTCACCTACACTGACAACAACAACAGCTGTATTGTCACACAATCAAATGGTTTTTTTTTCTACGTCTCTCACCCAGCTAGAACTGGACTTTCAGAGACAGCGACATTTTGATTGGTTGGCATTTGATGTCGGGGACTAAAGAGATCCAAGGGCGAGCGGTTGAGTTATTTTAAAACGATAACTTCCGGAAAAAGGATTAGGGACGTGGGCGGATTCGTTAAAAGATCAACAAATAATGTCTGTGTTGGGGGTGAGGAAGAACAATCCGGGGAGAGTGGGATTGCGGGAACTAGTCAGTGTCACAAATCAAATGTGGGCGTAGTGGTACATCTTAACTATCCTACATATGGAATGACATTTGAAAACAAATCCTGAACTTAGGCTCGTTTCAACTCCACGGGAAAACTCTCTTGGCGTCGAGGTAAGTAAAAGCCTGAGAGAAACCCCGTAGGCCGTCAACTCTGAGTGGAACGCCTGGACAAACACATGAACACGGTGGAAAGTGCCTTCCATGTATTTATCTAACAAAAATGGAGTTATTGCACTATACTGAGTCGGCCAACGGTTCTTTTTCCATGGACCGTTTCTAGATCGACACATCAGGATATCGATATCCATCTGAAGGCAAGGATTTGTTCCCGGGGCGTAAGGCGTCCTTGAGTCCACCCAGCCCCGAATGGGTACCTAACACAAGTTAGGAAAATAAAGGCGGCTTGTTAATGCGTAGAACCCTGATAGCCGTGGCCTGTAAACGCTGCATCACTTGCCAACAGACCGGCATGGTCCGTGGACGCAATTATCTTCTGTTTGGAAGGAGCTTCTGTACAGATACGACAAGACAGATGATGACAGGAATATTTCTATAACATGATTTTTCTGCCCCATGATCAAAGTAAAGAAACTCGATCTTTGTATATAATAATTCAATGATTTCAGTCTCACAAAGACTCATCGCTGGATGTTGGTCAAACTAGAATAAAAAGCGTTAAGGATGATAGAGCTGTGGGATTGTTTCCGGGCGTATTTGATTTTATTGACTTTTTTTTAAAAAAAGAAAGTATTGAAAAATATGTTAAGTGTCACAAATATAAATTTAAGTCATGACTTTAACCATCACTTTTTAAAAAGAAAAAGAAACTTCGCTCGTCATCACTTCACTAATTCATCCCCAACTTCACTAAACACACTTATTTAAAAAATTGTAAAAAGGGATACCATCATATACATGCAACCAATACGAGACAATCAGAAATGACACCTCATCCACCGCAATCATTCTACATCTCACTTCATTACCATTTCCTACCATCTACAATTTTGCTTAGCAGCGGACTTATGGTAAATAAAGTTAAGTCCCAATGGTAGTAAGGGGTCCTAAATGTTTCCAGATTCCCTTCCAGGTCAGCGGAGGACTTTTTTTTTTTTTTTTTTGCTTTGCGTAGGTTCGATCCCGCGCCCCTCAGTTTGTGAAGCGAGCGCACTATTGACTTCCCTATCCAGCCACTGGAGTTTGCCAGGACTTATATGTTCCTGGCAAACTCAAAGCCGTTGGTTTAACCTATCTTGCGACAGTCCTATGACACAGATCACAACGCTGTACAGTGGTGGCGCCTCAGTCACAGCGGGTTGAAGTAGAGAAAATCCACACCCCCCTACTGGGAGGTAACCCCATGAGAGGCAGGTTGGTGAGTCTTTTAACACACCTAAACCTGCCCAGACGACCCCCTCTTAAAGGAAACCGTCTCGTAGGTGTCCCCGTCGGCTGACCCCTCCTGGTGGAGATGGTGGAGCTGCCAGAGAATTCCCCGTATAAGAGTCTTTATAAACTCAGGGTCGTTGATCCCATCTCAAATCTTTATATATAATTCAGGTCATAAACGAGCATGACGAATGACCCCCGCTTGGGTCGAAAGATCACAGTGGGCAAGCGGAAAAGGATGAAAAGGAAAAAGAAAGTGGAAGGGGGATAAGGCAACAATGCTTCTGGCGTTCACTTGTGTTGTTCCTTCACAGAATAACATATGATTCTTAGTGTACTTATTATCACGTCCGCATTGCACGCGGAAATTCCTGGGATCAATTCCCAGATGGAACAATTTTAAAACAAAATTAAATGTTTTTTCTGCCTTTTTTTTTCCCCCATTGCTTGCGAACATGACTAACACTAGAGTCGGAAAATCACAGTTAATGACTGGCAAGGTATGACAGTAAGGGGTGGGGGCAGGTAACAACAAACGCTGTGCGCATATCTCTACGTTTACTCGTTTTTTATTCATTACTTGGTGCTGCTGTTTGTTTTCTTTCTCTCATCCCCCTTTCCGTTCTTTGCACTATCTACGATGAGCTAGTCTGCGCCGTATGCTACGCCGCGTGTCATCTTGTGTCATATATTTAGTATGATCAAGGCCCTCAATGTAGCGAAACCCTAGTTATAAGCAAAGCCCTTAGTGTAATCAAAGCCATCCGTATAATCAATGCCCTTGGTATAGCCAAAGATCTTTTTACATCCATTTAACCTAATACATGTACATGTTATTACTAAGGTCCACATGCAGTGTAGACACCATCATACAAACTTGCTATGTTGTTCTGAATTCATCGCAAAGTGGGTCTGGGTGGCCCCACCATGATAAAGTCGACCCCCCACACTAACATGCTAGCATGCACGCGCTGGCGTTCCTGGTCCAAGAAACAGTAAACAAACATGTATCCGAGCGCTGATACAGCCAGATATTGGAGTGTCAGATCCGATGTAATATCTCGCACACTCGGGGGAAAGCTTTCACTGCCTCAGTGGGTCTCACGTTAGTGTTTCATCATGTAAGTCTCTTTATTTATTCTTTGTTGTATGGAAACGAGATCATGGAACTTGACTTTAAATATTTTATTTTTACATCGCATGGACAATACTTAATGTTTTGTTTGGTCAGTATAACATCAGCTTCTTGTGCGGTAAGGTCAATTAACATCTTTTTGATTTGTGCTAAGGTCTATGGTAATCTGTTTGATATGTGGTAAGGTCAATGTTACATCTGTTTGATGTCGTTTAAGGTCAATGTTACATCTGTTTGTTGTGTGGTAAGGTCAATGTTACATGTGTTTAATGGATTGTAAGGTCAATGTTATATGTGTTTGATGTATGGTAAGGTCAATATTACATCTGTTTGATGGGTTGTAAGGTCAATGTAACACGTGTTTGTTGTGTGGTAAGGTCAATATTACATCTGTTTGATATGTGGTAAGGTCAATGTTACATGTGTTTGAAATGTGGTATGGTCAATGTTACATCTATTTGATGGGTTGTAAGGTCAATGTTACATGTGTTTGATGTCTTTTAAGGTCAATTTACATCTGTTTGATGTGAGGTTAGGTCAATGTTACATCTATTTGATGGGTTGTAAGGTCAATGTTATATGTGTTTGATGTCTTTTAAGGTCAATTTACATCTGTTTGATGTGAGGTTAGGTCAATGTTACATCTGTTTGATGTGTGGTAAGGTCAATGTTACAACTGTTTGATGTGAGATTAGGTCAATATTACAACTGTTTGTTGTGTGGTAAGGTCAATATTACAACTGTTTGTTGTGTGGTAAGGTCAATATTACAACTGTTTGTTGTGTGGTAAGGTCAATATTAAAACTGTTTGTTGTGTGGTAAGGTCAATATTACAACTGTTTGTTGTGTGGTAAGGTCAATGTTACATCTGTTTGATGTGCGGTAAGGTCAATGTTACATCTGATTGGTGTGTTGTTAGGTCAAATACGCAGCGCGAGACAATCCAAAAATACAAAATTTTAGTTATGTCTCGTAAAACATATTTAATATAATGCGTACCGATCGTGAATATATTTTTAAAAAGTATAGTCAATATAATACGCACCTTATGATGCGACAGGAAAGATTGTTCAATATAACACGCACCTTATGATGCGACAGGAAAGATTGTTCAATATAACACGCACCACGACACTCTAGCACAAATACTAACATGTTACATAGAGATAAATAAAGATAATCTAAAAATTCATTAATTTAATTACAATACATTCGAATGATCTGAAATTTCGATGCATCATATGTATCATCTGCACTATTCTGCCTGCAAAATTTCAGCTCGTCGTATACTGGGAAGTGGGTTAAAAATCGACCCAGCGTTATTTTCGGCATTCAAGCAAGCAGACACCACGAGTTAATATAAAGGATTTAAAAAATTGAAAAGTGGATATTGTTTTAAACATTTTTAAAATTAAAATCAACACAAAAAAAAGAAGCAAAAAATGGTAATAACAGGCTTAAAACTCACGAATCACTAAGTTAACATAAATCGGCTATAATAAAAATGAATCTTGACGATAGCCTCAGGCCATTTTGCAAACTGGTCAGATTGTTTTTAGATAGCAGAAACACTGGGCCTGTAATCGTTACTTAACAGCAACATTAGCCAGTCCCGATCTTGACCGGCATTTCCCCGAGATCTTAATTTTTTTCTCTAGTAAACAATATTATATGATCTAATTTTAAAAATACATTTATGTAATTTATATATATATATATNATATTATAAGGGGTTACGGGTGCTAGAACCGCTGGTGTACGTACTCTGTGAGTTCACTAATGTCGACATGGCAGAAGTACGAAATGCCGTCTCGAAAGCGACTTAATGGCTTTTTAGGAACGGCGTTGCTGAGGCCAAGGTTAGGTATCTGATGAATGCCATGTTATCCGTTTCTGTAAAGTAACCGGTGGATTGGTGAATTGTGTGTTCATGTGGCTTTTTTTAAAAAAAAGTCATAAGTCACTAAGCCTAACGTTGTGTTCATAAGTCATCCACGCTTGCCGATGAGTTCATTAGTCACCAATATGTACTGATGTGTTCATTAGTGAACAGCGTTTACCGAAGCCAAAGGGGGGGGGGATGCTAGCCATCTTATAGAGATTTCTTTAAGCAAAATTCCTATTTCCATTTTGTTGTGGTATTCCTGTCTTTTGTCTAAATTAAGTTTATTTTTCGACATGGTTCCCACAGGCGAAGAGATTATGTATCGAACGCTTTTCTTCTCCCTTAACTATATATACATATATATTTATTTATTTATTTCAGAGTGGTTTCAGCTTAATTGAAAAGTGGTATTGGTTATTTCGTAGTGTTGACAAAACTAAATATGAGAATCGTGAGATGGATAGTCCCAGAAATTCATGTAGCGTCTTGTCAGCTGTTTAAAAATTGTTTGTTGGGTCAATATGTTTGGTTGTCTCACTTTGCTTCGACATGAATGCATCGATAACTCGACAACGCTCCCTTTCAATCAGCGCTTCTGGGGGTCTGCTTGAACTCTCAATGACTTTGAAGGTTTCTATTATTTAAGGGAGTTTGTGTAAATATAAAATAAACATACTTAAAATTTCTGCCCGCAGGAGGGACGCCAAGTCGGTCCTAATTGGAAAGCTACAAATTTTTCTTTGAACGTTTGCTGACATAACAGGCCCTATAATCTCTGAATCACTACGTCTTTCGTGGCGTTTTTGGGGGGGTCTGGTGAAATATTCCAGCTATAAACAACCTCTTTTTTCATTACCTTCTGTCATCTTAGTTAGCTTTTTTTTTTTAGCTTCGGATAAGCATCTTTAGGCAGATGCTATAGCTTGTTGTGCGGATTTTTCTTGTCGGATAAAACAATTCCATTGTATCTAATCTAATATAAAGTGTTAGCTAGCATCGCTTAAATGATAATAAAATGTCATGGACGGGACATTCGTTTGAAAATACCGTACTAGGTGAGCTCCCGTAATATTAAAGTTTTCTAGTCTAATGATACCATTTCTGGCGCAGCTTTTGCATTTGTTTAGTAGCCTCTCATTGCAGCTTGAATATTTTCATGATACATCTTCGCTTATTATTGAAGTCTTTCTAATCTGTTAACATAGTACCGATGTAGCTCACAATGCGATAGGCAAGGTGTGGAAGGTTTAGCCATCATAACAAAGCTTCATTATTGAAACATATGTCGTATTATATGGCCCCGATGTAACTTGTCTAGACACGTCTATAATGCAGCTGCCTTGGAGGACAGTTTGAGAACAATCCGTTGTTCTTGCTCTACAGACAGAAACCATCAGCACTGATAGCAATCTTGTAACACCATCGCGAAGCCTGTCTCCCCCCCTCGCATTTTGCTCATCTCCCTTCGCAGATACCTGCAGGCAATCGGATCCTGTTGTGCGAGACACGGGCCGCGAGATGGAGTCGAACAAACGTGCTAACAGATTTACGCTGATCTTAGCCCGCGTGGAACTCTATCGCTCGGTGATCTCAGATGTTGACACGGGTTCTGTCACATTACCTTGTCACGCGCGCCCACATTTTTACAATAACTTTCCATTACAGCAGAGGTGGTAATTGATGCCGCATGGTGCCCTCCGTATTTCTTCAGCTTCAGTGCCATCCGTTCATCCTCGGTGCCCTCCGTACATCTTCATTGCCTTCTGTTGTTCATCTTCAGTGCCCTCCGCACATCTTCATTGCCATATGTTCATCTTCAGTGCCCTCCGCACATCTTCATTGCCATCTGTTCATCTTCAGTGTTCTGCTTTTTTTCTCCAGCGTCTTGTTCCTTATTGAGTAGCCCCGTTTTTCTTCAGTGCCTATCGTTCATCTTCCATATTCTGTGCCTTCGTTCTCCTTCAGTACCTCATTCTCTTTTTTTAGTGTCACTTTCATCTTCATTTCAGTGCCTCTTTCAAGTTCAGTTCCCTTTACCACCTTCAGGACCTTCTTCTAAGCACAAGATATCCTATCTTTCTTGTTTTTCTTCTCTTGCTTCGTATTCTGTCATTGTTTTGATGCTCTGCGGCATAGCTGTTTTCATACACAATAGTCTAACCAACTTAAAATATTTGACATTAAACAGAATAACTCTATACCAAATTTGATATTAAGCGAGCCAACTAAAATGTGACATAACTGACATTAGGCAAATCAGCTGACAATATGACATAACTGACATTAGGCAAATCAGCTGACAATATGAAATAACTGACATTAGGTAAATCAGCTGACAATATGAAATAACTGACATTAGGTAAATCAGCTGACAATATGACATAACTGACATTAGGTAAATCAGCTGACAATATGACATAACTGGCATTAGATAAATCAGCTGACAATATGACATAAATGACATTAGGTAAATCAGCTGACAATATGACATAACTGGCATTAGGCAAACCGATTGTCAGTGTAAAATGAACAAATGTACAAAAACAAATGAGAAAGATGACATAGTTACGTTGAGACTAGCCAAATGACATGCTAACAAACACAGTTAAAGGGAAACAAAAGTATTCAGGACAAAAAAATACCTTTCCTACAATTAAGATCGTTTTAAAAGACTTATTTACGTCTTAAATCGTGGAGCCCGATAAGAAAATGACTTCAAACTTAACGTAACGTAACCAGGAATCTTGACCAAGAAGCGAAGTTTTGACCAGTTCAGACACAACAGCAAATAAAAACAAAACGCCATTGTCTAAAACCGTAAATAGTTCTCAACGACTATCAACTAAAAAAAACAAAAATAAAAACATGTTTAGGTATGGGACCAATGTCCTCCACGCCCGACCTTTCCGTCCGATTCAACGCTCAGCCGTCGATGTGTAACCCCGATCGTTATCTGCATGAATTGCTTATAAACGACCATCCCCCTTGTCTCCGGGCACGTGCAAATTATTAGGACCAGCGGGAAAAAAACGCCCTGAACTTATCCTTCAGGTTGTGACATCAGTTCTAAGGGAGAGCATTTCGCGTACCCACTCCTGTTGTTATTTTATCTTTCCTTCTTTTTTTCTTCTTCATTTTTATGTGACAGTTATGAACGCTAACATTCCGTCTGGGTTTTTCTTGACAGTTATTGCCCCCTGGTATCTTCACCCCACAAGCATGTATTTATTTACGCGATGCCGTTTGTTCAACTTTTAAAGCCACCGATCTTTTGGAGTAGTAACTCCCTCCCCTACATCCCCATACCTGTCGTAACAACGTTAAAAAAACGCTACTGCATAAAAAGCAAAAAAAGATGACTATTTTCGTTTGGTTGAGCGCTGTTTCTCTTGGCAACCGACAGTGGCGTTACCTTAAGGATCGTAGCTCCAGTCAGTAAGTTAGCCAGCCCCTATGGACATGATGTAAACATGGGGTCCAGACAATGAAGTTTTTTGTAGCACTGACCGCTCATGTTCCTATAGCCAACCAATCATGGGCGTGTCGATGCGTCGGATGTCATATCGCTGCATAGCGTTCAAGAATCTTTTCTAAAGTACAAGATATTATAAATAAAATGACCAATAAGTTATCTTTCGTACAGTGGAGTTAAAGAAACAACTCGTAACTTAGGCTAATCATCCGCAAAGATGACAGATGTCAAAGACGGCTGGTGTGTAAGACGTCCGAGGCTTAACACGGCTGGTCTGTAAGATGACGTGCACGTCGTTGACGGACGTGTAAGACGGTTGTATCAGATGGTGAATGTGTAAGATGTCTGATGTGTAACACGGCTGATGTGTAAGACGGATGATGTGTAAGACGGATCATGTGTAATACGGATGGTGTGTAAGACGGTTGATGCGTAAGACGGATGATGTGTAAGACGGCTGATGTGTAAGACGGATGATGTGTAAGACGGATGATGTGTAAGACGGCTGATGTGTAAAACGGCTGATGTGTAAGACGGCTGATGTGTAAGACGGATGATGTGTAAGACGGCTGATGTGTAAGACGGCTGATGTATAAGACGGCTGATGTGTAAGATGGCTGATGTGTAAGACGGCTGATGTGTAAGATGGCTGGTGTATAAGACGACTGATGTGTAAGACGGATGATGTTGTAAGACGGCTGATGTGTAACACGGCTGATGTGTAAGACGGCTGATGTGTTAGATGACGAATACTTAAGATGACAACATCCCCAAACAAGTCCAAAACAGTTAACCGCTCGGCTCCCGTCCTGCGTCCTTTGTCCCATCCCCCTTTCCACCGCGCTCCCCTCCTACACACACGCACACACACACACACATTCTGGCACGAAACCAGCAGACTGTCTCTGACATGTATATATGACCACTCGGTATGGTGAAGTGCCAGTGGCAATGATATGCGGTCTGTCTTGTGACAGTTGTCAATGGTCCCGGAGCATAAAAGATAAGTAATTTACATGCAGAAAATTCCAGAATGCAACATTCGTCGACAGCGGTTAATAGCCGTAACATTATGATGTAACATTAGTTGATTGCTGTTACTACCCGTAATGTTTCTGTCCAAGGATGTAACATTAGTTGATTGCTGTTACTACCCGTAATGATTCTGTCCAGGGATGTAACATTAGTTGATTGCTGTTACTACCCGTAATGTTTCTGTCCAAGGATGTAACATTAGTTGATTGCTGTTACTGCCCGTAATGTTTCTGTCCAATGATGTAACATTAGTTGATTGCTGTTACTACCCGTAATGCTTCTGTCCAAGGATGTAACATTAGTTGATTGCTGTTACTACCCGTAATGTTTCTGTCCAAGGATGTAACATTAGTTGATTGCTGTTACTACCCGTAATGTTTCTGTCCAAGGATGTAACATTAGTTGAGGGATGTTACGACCAATAATGTCTCTATCCCAGGATATCACATTTTTATAGATCTTTACTACCCATTATGATTGTAAAGCAGGATGAAAAATTTGTTTTAGCGTTGTTGCTACCTAAGATGCTTCTGTCCCCAGATGTAACATTGGTTGTGAGTGGCTACAGCCCCTAATGCTTATCTAATCCACTGATTGGATTGATTCGCATTGACCTTGAATTGAAAATAATGGAATGTAGCCAAATTCCCCCTCCCCCCAGGGGGCGCCAGGATGTTTTGGAGCACCCCACGCCCCAGAAAAGTCCAAAAAGGGACTTTCAAATAAACCGCCCTGACTCCACCATATTCTTGTTGCGCCAGTTATCGGATGTTGACTAACAAAATTGTTACATTATGAGTTTAAATGTTTGTGATTATAATTAAAACTGTAACTTTTTCGAAATCCTTGTTATTTTGTAACCAAAATATCTTAAGATCATTTCGTGTTATTTTGAGAATTAAATGTTATAAGGTCAAGGAACTCCATTTTTTTTTTTTACATATAGGGGTTCCACGCATTACCCCAGTCTAGTTAGGTACCCATTCGGAGCTGGGTGACTCGGGGACTCCTCAGGCCCCTAGAACAAATCCTCACTTTCGTGTGGATTCGAACTCGTGACCATCAGTGTGACAGTCGAGAGCGCTACCTCTCGACCACCACGCTCTGAATGGGTACCTAACATTAGCTAGGCGGTTGGTTTTGAAGCGTGGAACCCTCATAGCCATGGCATGTGAACGCTGCATCACTTGCAAACAGATCATCCTTCATGGTCTGTGGACGCAATTATCTTCTGCATAGAAGGAGCGCCTATATATCTAAGAAAAGATAAGATATGTTATTTAGAATCAGTTTATGGGATTCGAACAAGACAAAAAACTTGCTTTTAAACTTTATTGCGCTAAAAATTTGCAAATGTATTTTTACTTCAATAATTGAGCTGAAATTTTTATTTAAAAATAAGCTAAGTCCATATCTGTCTGACAAATGAAAAAAAAAAACTATGGTCGGTGTGTTCATCTGAAAGTTTAAACTAGTTGAATAGTGTAGGGTTTCTTTCGTGTATCAAATAGGATAAAACAGATGTTCACTTGCATAGGGTAATCAAAAAAAGTTTAAATTAAGAAATATTTAAAATAGTTTTAATGAACTTTATTGAAATGTTTATGTTCACAATGTGTACAGCAGAAATTAGTCAAGAATGAATAGACTCTATGTATCTCCTACAAGTAGCGCTCGTACCCAGTTTTGATCAGAGCTCCGTTTAAAGACTCCGTCAGCCATTTAGTTATTTATTCTTTTTACTCCGACATTGCCCTACTTTTCACCCAACGCCCCAATTCCCACTGGAAGTAATCGATTACACCCATGGTCGGTATCGATCTTCGAGAGGGCTATTTCTGGGGTGTGGGTTGACCCCCTCGGTAAAACAATAAATCACCCGAGTGGTCGGCGGTAAGNGCGGTAAGGGGGTTGGGTGGGAGGGGGGAGAGGACGTAGCGGAAAGGAAGGGCATACGTCATAAATGAGGCTATAAATAAAAAGGAACCGCGCGGACCGATCTCGGATCTTCGATTATTTTGTACATACCCCGCAAAAAAAGGGGGTGGTGGGGGGCTAATCGAGCATCACATGGTTGCCCCATTTTCCTTAAAGCCCTATTAATGCCCATCTTCACGTTGCTCCAGTGCCAAGCGACACAGATTTAAACCGAATGTTGGATTTACTTTTTTTCTCTCTCCGATATTAGAATTAGATATGTAAGCATGTAGTCGTGTAATATTGAAGATATGATACAAACCATGGGTAAGCGTAGCAAGTAATAATCTTCTGTATATAAAGAGCGTCTGTAATCTATAAGACAGGGTCGGCCTAAGGGAATCGGAGGCCCTAGGCGAATTGAATTTGGTGGCCCCTAATGTAATAGAAAAATAAATAATAAATATGGAATGATTCTTGTTCTAATGATGAGATTTATCGAAGGCCCTAGACGGCTGCCTAGTTTGCCTGTGCCTAAAGCCGGCTGTGTATAAGATAAGATAAACAGTTTGATTTTAAGCATCATTGGCTACCCATACAAGCCCAAATTGATAACAAACTGGCCGTTCTGTGTCACAACTTCTTTTCTGACTCATGCCCTTCCTATCTTGCTGAACTTTTGTCGGTCTACTCATCAAGTCGTCAGCTACGCTCTTCTGCAGACACATGCATTCTCTGTTTCCCTAAGACACGAACTAAAACATTTGGCGAAAGGTCAATTTCTTTTTGTGCAGCCAAACAATGGAATTCTCTACCATTACACATCCGTAGTATTTTAACTTCTAAGTCCTTCAAGACTGCACGTAAGACACATCTTTTTAAAATTTATTTTCAAAATTAATCAAACAACATTTCTTTTAATGATTAACTTAGCTGATGTACAAAGTACGGTCATTTATGTAGTTAGTAGGATATAAATGTTTATTTAATTAATATATGTGATGTTATATCCATGTAAAGCGCTGTAAGCCCGGCTCCTTGCAGGGATACAGCGCTATATAAACTATCATTTTTATTATTTTTATTATCATTATTATTATCAATAAGAAAAGCGAGTCGTTGCCAATGTTCCCTCTATGGTTCGTCGGTCCGTGTGCAAAGTAGGAAAAATCGTGTGCAAAATTGCAGATCATTCATTTTTTGTGCAATATTTTTCAAAATTTGCTGCGCGGCCAATCTTACTGCTGCGCAGCTTAAAGGGAATATTGATCATAGCCTACTCGTAGCATCTCGGCCGTTTAACAGACCTGTTACCATTGGCGCTCGGACGTCTCCATCCTCTCCTGTTGGTTTGAGGTCAAGTAGCGAGCAGCTTACGTCAAAAATTAAATGGAAAAGACGTAAACAGGGTAAGGGTCAGCCTGACAGGACGTAATGAAACAGCGAACTTTTCGGCAAAGAGCCTTTTTTCAACGGACATACAATACACAAATAAAACGAATATAAAATATAAAAAATAAAAACTTAGCTGCAGTGAAATCCAAAGAGTAAATGAAAGGAAAGCTGGAAAAGAGCAGCTTATGTCAGAAGCTTAAAGGCCTGTATTACCATCCTTTTACCAATAGACCCCACAGTCAAATCTTGATCCCATATTATGTTACACGAGACATACTCCCATTGGGCTACGAAGGACGGTTATAAATCCCTTTTCCATTCCCCCTCATGGAACGGCGGTCGCTAATAGTGAACTGCCCATTTACTTTAGCTTCTTGACAGAACATGAACTGTAGTGACGCACTCCATCTTTACACGACTCCTCACCTTACTGTCCTTTGGTACGTGACCGCAATCCCGATTTTTTCAACTTTCCTGGAACTATTTTAATATCATATCACCGCATGTTTATTCCATCAGAGTTTGAATCTCCGTAAAACAAAACACAAAAAGATTAAACACTTTAAAAGGCGCTTGTACAAATTTTATGAGAATCTCTTGTTCCTTGTCATTTTCTGGCAGAAATCTATTAATAGAACAGTGGGGTATTACGGTATTCAGCTTGAACATTTTCATTAAACATGTCATATCAAATATCCAGAGATTCTGGTAGCACTTATCTCAACAGATCTTTGTTCATTCAGCCAAGTAGGCTAAACTGAGGTATAAACTAGTTACCACCTTTCCTATACAACCTTTTTTCCCCAAAACTTCCATATTTATGCTGGAAAAAATGTTTTCAAAGAGGCTTGCCTTTAAATAGTAACATTGCGTAATATGATATGACGTTTTCCGATCTGAGCAGAGACAAAACTCAATTTAAATCAAACAAACCGGAACATCATGGTTTCTTTTAATCTTTAGCTCGTAACTCTAGCAGTCAGGCAAAGCAAACCTGGCAAATTATGTATTTCGATTTGGGTTGTTAACGATTAATTTAAATTTAATCATTAACTTTTTTAAAAATTAAGGATTAAATAATCGTAAATTTCGATTAAAGACAAAAATTGAAATTTATGATGTCATGAAAAACGTTTATTAAACGTACTTGTCGAAAATCGAAATCACAGGAAGTCTTCTTTATATAACATCTTTTAACCAACAACGCAAACAGACAAGTTTATTGACATTATTTGCTTCAAGTCATGAGCGGGTCTTATAGACAATTTATTTAGGCGAGCTGAAGAATTATTCACATAGTGTTAGATTGCCTGGGCTGAAGTTTATGATTCTGTAATGGATATTTGCTTTGCAGGTGATATGTAAGCGGAGTATTATAAACAAAGTAGCAATGTTCCCTTTAAACAGAGCGGCTACGCAGATACCGAAGCAGGAGTTTAAAATCTCCGCGCAGCAAATTTTGTAAAATATTGCACACAAAATTGACGTTGTCCAACTTTGCACACGGACCAACGACTCTTAAACTTAAGAGGGAAAATTGCATGGTAGGCAAATGATTTCTTTCACTGAACACAATAACCTTTATCAACATTTTGAGCATTCACGTAAGACAATAGTTTAAAACCCAATTGTTCGCTTAATCGTTCGGAAATTAGTTTACATTTATCGGCCGATAAATTTTACTTTTTCACTTCTAGCACATTCATAAGTCTTAGTGATGGATAAATTAATCGTTATTAAAATTACAATGTTAAAATTTTAACGATTAATCGAGAAATTAATCGTTAATTTCCGCAGCCCTAATTTCAGTTATACTTAAAAGCAAAAATAACTCACATATCGTAATATCTCGTCCCCTGCACTTATTTAGGTCACACAAAAAGAGATAACACTTTGTATACTATTCCAACAGCTAAGAAACAAACTTTTTTAAAAAACGTGACACCAAACCAACGTTATTCACTGCAGTATTCCCCGATTGTTACCCTTCCATGATGTTATCGATTTTGTATCAATATGACAATCTTCTCAACTAAATACTCTGAAATTCTTGGAAACGATTTTTCCCAGATGACGTAAACTATCTACATCTTTATCTTATTTATTTTATTTTTTCAAATATAAATTTTCCCCTATACTATACTTTTTCAATCTTATCCCTCATTCTTTCATTAATTCACATCCGCACCCATTTTTCCTCTCCAAACGCTGTTCTCTGATTCCCCCCCCCCCCCACAACTTTTATAGACGCCAACGGATCGACCCTCCCCCAGCTCCCACCCATGTCAACCACACACAAACACACTGACACGCAGAGCTCTCTTTCTCTCTCAAACACACACGCGCATACACATGCACACACAGAGAAACACACTTACCCGCAAAACTGGAACAGTTTTATCATTAATTTTTTGGTTTAGTTCCTTTTGAGCTGAACATGTTCCCTCCAAGCGCAGCAAACATAAAAACTGTACGGCCGAAGTTTGACCCCAGGCTCGCATTATTCCTCAGGGCGTCCGTGAATGGGGGAATCTAAGGCCGAGAAAGGTTATGAACAAAATAAGAGACACAGCGAGAGTGTTGATATTTTTAAAGATATTTTGTTTGGTCGACTACATTTATTCATTTTAGTCAATTCATCCAATCCATCTAAATAATTTCATTCATTTATTCCATTCCGTTCATTTATTCATGCTTTACTTCATGTAATTAATTCATTTATTTATTTATTCAGTCCAGTACAATATTCATTGATTTATTCAAGTCAATCATTCAGTTAAATCATTCAATTCAATCATAATATTCATTCATTCATTTGTTCAATTCACCCTCTATTGCCAATTTAAATAAGTATGCGGTCGTTTGACACGTTAGAAGTATACTCAAATGAAATAAAAACGTCATTGTCTATTATATATTACTAGTCAGTATTTTTATAATTTTTAAAATGATACAATATTTTTTGTTGACAGTAAAAACATAAGCATATTTCTCTTTAAATTTCATTTTTCTGTCCCTAGAAAATGTGTTGTTGTTTTTTTCCTTTAAAAAACTATTTTAAAATTATTATATTATTTGGAGGCTACAACACAGACATGTGCCTCTGAAGCAGAGTTATCACATAGAGACAATTAATTAACTTTTGGCTGTATTGCTTCTGAAATAGTATTGAAATGGAAAACATGAAATTTGGTAGGCTGTAATATAAATAAACTCAATGAGTTGACAGTAGCTTACCAGTTCATTGACAAGGCAGCACAATGTGAGATAGTATGCAGTTTTTGTTTGTTTGTTTGTTGTTGTTGTTGTTTGTTTTGTTTTTTTTTTTTTTTGTTGTTGTTGTTTTTTTGTCTTTTTTAATAATAAAAAAATAATAAAAATTAAGCGGAGATGAACATTTAAATGAAAAAAAAAACACATCGATCCATGTACGGCACGGTATAAAAAAAGAGGTGCCTGCTGGGTAATTTATCGTCGTTTACATCGATAAAGCCCAAACTATCGATGGTAAAACAAATTAGCGCGGACATTTACAGCATGGGGCCAATTTGCAGGACCGCTAGGGACAGGTCTTTAAAAACAGCCCGCCGATACTGTCCGACTCCCTGAAGGACCATCGGCCAATGTGAGTTCACGTCGATCCAAACGGCGTCGCTTGGTCTCTTTATGGCGATGCCTCAGCCAGAGGAGCGCATTCATAATACATCCGGGGTGAAAGCCGTTGGTGTGTTTTGTAGCTTGACTAAATGATCTGCAGAGTTCGGTATCGGCATATTATGGACATCAAGGGATTTCTGTCCTCGGCATTGCCGAGTCGATTGTGTGATGATTATTGGCCGATTCTCTAGAATGTTTTAATCGCAGGGGGGGGGGAGGTTTTTATATAGAAAGAAACTAATTATGCTATGTTCTCGTTTATAGGACTGTATCTCTTCCGGAGCACGGGTTTGTCCTTCGTACGGGGTGGCCAAGCACAGGCCGATAGGCAGTGGGAGATAATTACTATTTAATGATCCTCGCGCAGTTAGTGCTCCTGAGATGAAGGGAATAAAAATTATTCGCTCTTGGTATCAATGACACGTGTTCTCTTAGCAAAAGTCATTTGAAGAACATCTGTTAGCTGTTTGGGTTGGGAGGGATGGGTTTTGGACCTCACTTCCAAGTTGTTTCCGCATAGGAAATCCACTGATTTGGACTGTGAAATCACCAATGTTGAAGAATATATTAAAAACATGTTATTATGCGATTGGTCAAAGTTAACAGCCCAGTCAACCTTGTGAGAAAAATCTATTAGAATTTTTTAAAAATAACTTCACTATACCAACTCCTGAAACTGCACGGGTGTGGGCAAGAGGTGTGATTTATAAATTACCTTAAAGATTTATTCCTGTGGCTGTAACGTAATTGGTAAGACAACCCAAAATTTAATTCCCTAAGTCAAAAACTCTTTCACCACCTCTTTATTTCGTCATCAATTTATATCGTCCATATACATAATTTGCTATGTCCATCAGTCCGTTCGTAACACTACTACTAAAAAGAGCTTTGAAATATAAATTACTTCGCCAAAAATAACTCTTTTCAAACGTCCGCATAAAAATCGTTCAATATGGACATAAAAGAATAAAATAAAAAGTAAATAAAATAAATGAAAGTTCTTTATTACATTATTTTTTATTCTGATGTGTATTTTTTTCAAAATTATTAGATAAGAGCTGAAATATATTTTTGTTGAAAACTTCCGTCAATTTTGACGGGTTAGACTAAAGTTCTTATCATGATTTTACATGAATTTAACTACATTGTTTTTCAATATTGTTTTAGCTTTTTGTTACCTCGTTTTTATTACCTTGCTTTCGTTCCTGTTTATTTATTTGCCTGTCTGCAAAATTGCAGATCTTCCAACGTAAAATTAAACCATTTGTGATGATCCTAGAGATCTCAAAATTTTACCAAAGATAGATCTTGTATGGTAATAAATTGTCTCAAAATGTCAGATCATTCGTATTTAAATTAATGCATTTTTAATTTTTCTTTATATAGCATATGTATCCGTCTGCTGTACACATTCACGTGGCAACGAGTTCACCCTGTGACCACATTCCCGTGGTGTTAAAACGTTAGGCGGATGCTTATGAGGTGTTTGGTATAAAAATATAAAGAGTTTTTTAAAAAACAAAAAAGATGTTTAAAACCCACGTTTTTATAAATGGACTAAAAAGAAAAAAATTAATAAAGGTAAAAAATATTTTTAAAAAACACGCTTTTATAAGTGGACTAAAAAGAACAAAATAAATTAAAACTTATAAGTTCAAGTACTTTGATTTAAAATGTCTAAAAACGTGGGGCGGGGGCTTCAAAATCCGATTCTAATTTAGAAATACAACACTAAGATGAGTTTTTGGTATAAAAATTAAAGATTTATAATTTAAAAGCCAAAAGAGAGATCTATAATTGAGAGGATGAGGGAACTCTATATGTAAAACCTCATAAGCATCCGCCCAAAGTTTTTAGTCAAATTAAATTAAATTAAAGTACTTGAACCTATACGTTTTATTTTATTTTCTTCTTTTTAGTATACTTATAAAAATATGTTGTTTTTTAAAATATGCATTTGTCTTTATTTATTACAATCTAGAAGACTGTACCTTTTCTCTTCTTACGCCTGTTGTGTGATTCTACCCGGTTATTTTCCATAAGATCCCTTATTTATAAATAACCATGGGCCATTTTAGATACGGTACGACAATGATACAATATCACTGATCTACGACACTGAAAAAATAGCTACAAAATGATTCAAATACAATTTTTATACAGTTTCAAACACAGTATAATAAAATCATTTTAAATTTTAAAATAAATAGAATCTGTTTATTCTTGAAAGTTGCTTTAAATTTTACGGGTCAATTACTAGTATTGAGATATTTACGAAAGGATAATACAGTTTATTCGCATCCTCCTGAAAATAATAAAAATACAAAAATAAATTTTAAAGTAAGTAAAAACAGTTTTGAAAGCATATTTCTAAAAGCTAAATAATAAATAATGACAACAGCTCCATACTAAAAACAGGAACTCATCGAAAACGACGTCAGGATTTTTAATTTCTTAACTGACTTGTGTTTATGGTTTGTGACAGCTCATACGTCATCAAGTAAGGGAGAAAACGTGGCTGCTTGTGTCTCGAAGTTTATTTTTGGGAGAGATTTTTCTGTTTGGTCACTGGATTTTTGCTACTTAGGCCGTTAGTTTAGAACTATTCTTTTGAATAGACCAGCGGCTAGTCACTAGCCGCTCAAAAAACGAGGACAGGATTAACGTACATTTGTTTTCAAATTTCTACAGGCTCTTTAGGCTAGTTGATGCCACATACATTTCGTACTTGCTAGGCCTTTGGATATTGTGATGTCTTGTATGAGATGAGAACCCGATCAGTGCTAGTTGAAAATGACACCAATACGTTTGTGCTTGGACAGACTTATGGCCCTTGGAAGCTACCCTCGATGACAAACTCTATGGTGGACTGGGCCAACAGACAGCCACAAGACCTTCTGGTCTAAATCTTCTCTATGGTGGACCTGGCCAACAGACAGCCACAAGACCTTCTGGTCTAAATCTTCTCTATGGTGGACTGGGCAAACAGACAGCCACAATACCTTCTGGTCTAAATCTTCTCTATGGTGGAC
>MUZC01000052.1:1055131-1092700 GCA_002072015.1 Radix auricularia | reverse complement strand
GGCCAACAGACAGCCACAAGACCTTCTGGTCTAAATCTTCTCTATGGTGGACTGGGCCAACAGACAGCTACAAGACCTTCTTGTCTAAATCTTCTCTATGGTGGAACGGGCCAACAGACAGCCACAAGACCTTCTGGTCTAAATCTTCTCTATGGTGGACTGGGCCAAAAGACAGCCACAAGACCTTCTGGTCTAAATCTTCTCTATGGTGGACCGGGCCAACAGACAGCCACAAGACCTTCTGGTCTAAATCTTCTTTATGGTTGACCGGGCCAACAGACAGCCACAAGACCTTCTGGTCTAAATCTTCTCTATGGTGGACTGGGCCAACAGACAGCCACAAGACATTGTGGTCTAAATCTTCTTTCAAACGATTTTAAGAACGAAGAAAAAGAATTTTGTACTTTCTTGTCCTTTCGTGAACAAGATATAAAAATTCCGAACAATGTACGTCTTTACAAAAAGTTGTAAATTCCGTCAGAGGCGTGAGTCTACTGGTGCCGCCCGGTGTGGGTCAAGATTTATGCCGCATATTCCATTATGCAAAGCCTCTGAAGTTGGCCGGAAAAAAACAACAACACATCTTTCCGCTCAATATTTTCTTTTTCCTTAAGAAAATTTCTAAATTAGTTTAAATCATTCCCAGTGTGACTGAACAGTGCCGTTAAAAATATACGCAGTTTTGACTCGTGGAAACGAATAAAGAAAATTGGTTTGGTCTCGGTTTTGGGGGAGGGGGGGGGAAGAGAGATATTTACCGTGCTCTCAAAGACCATTTGGTGTATTTTTATTCTGTAATAAGTTAAAGAGCCGAATACGTGCCAGTTGTCAAAGATTACACCCCTTCCCCGGGAGCTGTGTTTTTATGATGGCCATCCCCACAGGGAGCAGGTCCATCCCATTGACATGTTTTTCGCGGCTTGCCTCAGACCAAAAACACTATCGCGTTCTCTTTAAGGCGAGGCGGCGTGTGGGGAATCTAAACGATGGCATCGGGCGGTTAAAGAGTTAAGGGGAAGCGACTGTTGAATTAAGTGTGTTGACCACACAAGAACCAGTGCGTGTGGGAATGGAACGGCGCGGGGGGGGTAGGATAACTCTGAGGAAAGTAAAGACGCCATGTTGAGAAATTGGCGGGATTAGGGAGAATTGGACAATGGGTCCCCGGGGGAAGGGGTGAGGTCAACAAAAAAAAGCTTTCACGTAAATTGAAAGGGAGCGGCGTGATGAAACCGTGGACTTAAGGTGACACGGAATCGATTTGCGACAAGTTCTTCACCGCGCACAAATCATCTGGAGTCAACAATCGAGTAAACACATCGAACATCACCCTGGCAATGCTCGTCACTGCACTTCACCGGGGAGGGGGGCTACTGGTTAGACCCGGGCCGGTCACGTGACAAGGCATCGGGACGCAACAGTTTACCGTGGAGCGCTTATGATCGAGACGCCCCAGAATGTCATCGCCCACCGTATTTTTTGGCCTTCACGACGCATCAACACCATCATTCCAACAGATTATAGGTTAGTTTTTAATAAAAGACGTTACTGCCATTAGGGCGTCCATATTTTTGTGCATAAGCTTCTATGGTTTGTATTTGTTGCCCCAAGTCTCGGGTTTGTTTTCCACGAGCTTCATTAAACATGTTAAAATAAAATTGCTTTAACAGCGACTGTTTTATCCATGGAAGGATGGATACAGAAACTCAGCTGAAATTTAATTTGTATTAATATATGAAACTAATTTAATCTGGATTTTCATTATTTGAGAATGATTGAAAAATTAAAACTGCCAATAATACATATGATGATGCTGGCTTTTTTTTTTCGCGAAACTCCGAAAAGCCTACCTTATACTGTCAGACTCCAAATCTCCTACTATATACTGTCAGACTCCAAATCTTCTCCTATGTACTCTCAGACTCCATATCTCCTACTACGTACCGTCAGACTTCAAATCAACTCTTATGTACGGTCAGACTCCATTTCTTCTGCCATGTACTGTCAGATTCCAAATTTTCTTCTTTATATTGTCAGACTCCATATCTTCTCTCATGTACTATCAGACTCGAAATCTTCTCCTATTTACTGTCAGACTTCAAGTCTCCTACTATGTACTGTCAGACTCCATATCTCCTACTATGTACTGTCAGACTCCATATCTCCCACTATGTACTGTCAGACTCCATATCTCCTACTATGTACTGTCAGACTACATATCTCCTACAATGTACTGTCAGACTCCATATCTCCTACTATGTACTGTCAGACTCCATATCTCCTACAATGTTGTACTGTCAGACTCCATATCTCCTACTATGTACTGTCAGACTCCATATCTCCTACAATGTACTGTCAGACTCCATATCTCCTACTTTGTGACAACCAATAACTCAGAACTTATTGCTTTTTGTAAGTCCCTCTGTGTCTGCTTTCAAGTTTCTAATAACGATCCAATATTGGGATAGGTAGCCGCATGTATTTTATTGCCATGCAATGTTCCACGTTTTATTTTGTCATTGTTTTTTATTTCTTTTTTCTTTCTCTGAATCATCAATGTGCTCGTAAGCTTAAGGTGACTTTTAAAGAATACATTTAATAATAATCTTTGTTATATATTTGATAGAGTTAAACATGGGGGTCCTCATTTGATTATGAGACTCCTTTTATAGTAAATGTATGTGTTTTACTAGGTGTTTACCTCTGCTGTGTAATCCAATGAAAGGTTTTTGTTGTTGTGTTATTATCCATGAGGTTTCATGTTTTTTTTTGTTGTTGTTGTTTTTGTTGTTGTTGTTGTTTTTTGGTTGTTTGTTTGTTGTTGTTTTTTTTTCTGTTTTTTGTTGTTGTTGTTGTTGTTTATTTAAATTTTGAGCTTTGAAATACAAATGTAACATGCAGATCTATTTTATTTACAACATTTGACAAATTAATTAGCAATAAACAGATTCCGCAATGCAGGATGTGTGTAAGTCTGTTGACAACAATCCATAACACAACCTACCAGTGCGCATCAGTGCCTTTAAAATAGGGATTTGTCGGATATCTGTCATGCCGGATATCCGGTCTGGATATTGGGATTTCCGCCACTTTCAGGATTCGGCAAATACTTTTGGCAGATCTGGATAGGATCTGGATTTCAAATGTAGTAAAGAGTTATTTGAAATCAAATTAAATTAATATTAACAGGTTTATAAACAAACACAAAACAAGTAACACAGCAATAACATTAAATTATTAATATATAACAAAATTAACTAGGGCTGCGGAAATTACCGATTAATTTCTCGATTAATCGGTAAAGTTTTTTTTATCGATTAAAATTCTTTTAATCGATAAAATAGTGATTAAAATTAATGAAATATTTTGTTTGTTTTTTTCGATTTATTAATAAATATTTAATAATTAATAATAGTTTGGTATTTTTACGTAAAAATTTCTCGATTTAAAAAGGGTTATGAAAGTGTAAACCTTAAAATAACCTGTTTTATAAGGACAATGACATAAAAACCCATTGTTTTTAATTAACTAACAATAACAAAACTTAATTTCATTGACACTATATTGAACTACTTATATTTAAATATATCTCCGAACAACATTATATTTATAAAATTAAATTAAGTTGAATACTTAAGTTATGGGCATTTTAAAAAATGCCATAAAAGGGCACAAAATGTGAAGGAAAAAAAACAGTGAAAAAGTGAATATGAGGACTTAATAGAAAAAAAAATCATTACTTTTGAACCACTTGTGATAAAAATATTAACTTTCTGTTTTTGCTAATCTTCAAACAATTTCTATATAGTTGTATTACTTTTATATTTTTTAATTAATTTGAAATTTTCATCCAAGTGCCTAAACTTTAATACGTAATTTAACTTATTTGTATTGCTAACTATGCTTTAAAAATGACTCAATAAAAAAAAATCAATTGCCTGTTTTATTACTTCCCTTGAAATTTTCAGTTTAATGACGTCATACATCTTTATTTTTAGATTTAACAAAATTATCGATTAATTAATCGGTAATTTTTCAAAAGTTAACGATTAAATTAAATTTAATCGATAACAGCCCTAAAATTAACACATTAATAAAATTTTACCATGAAATCATTCAAATCCATGTAAAATATAGTAAAACAATCAAATTTAATACGAGAACAAAAAAAAAATTAAAAAGTCAGTAGTATAGAAATTACTTTTCTACATAAGATAACAAATTAAGCAAACTAACAACAAATTAAACTTAAATTGTCTGATCATGACTTCTTGTACCCCCACTACACACTCAGCATTAATCTGTTCGCTTGGTACACACTACACACTCAGCATTAATCTGCTCGCTTGGTACACACTACACAGTTGGTTGAACTTCGTTCAAGTTCGTTCATTTCATTTCTTGTAAAATGTTCTTCGTTGAAGTTACAGTGTAACAGATTTTTAAAATTTAGATACAGATACTGTCCGTCCATATGTTGGATAATAAATATTTTAATCAATAGTATTCAATCTTATCTTATTTTATCTTAGATATACAGACGCTCCTTGTAGGCGGAATATACCTTGCGTCCACAGACCATGAAGGATGATCTGTTGGCAACGGCTATGAGGGTTCCACGCATTACCCAGCTGCCTAATAAATGTACCCATTCGGAGCTGGGTGGACTCAGGGACTCCCTAGACCCCGGGAACAAATCTTTGCATTCGCATGGATTCGAACCCGTGACTATCGGTACGCTAGTCGAACGCGCAGCCACTCGACAACTAAATAGCAAGTAGTTTAGTCCATCCCCTTAGCTTTTAGCTCTTACACTTAAATGTAGACCTATCCGGAATCTGGATATGGCAAATATTAGGGGCAAACTAATAAAAAATAGTTTTAAAACCATATCTGGCACCCCCTACTTAAAAGGCTATGGGAGTAGAGAGCACCAAAAACAGAAACAATTATAATTATTTAGATCCTAAGAGAATAGGAAAGAAACTCCCATCTAGAAAGAGTTTCATTTTTTTAAATACCAATAATCTATATCCGAAAGAGGTTATAATGAAAAAAAAGCAATATCATTGATATAAGATGTATATCCTAAGCAGATCCCTATTTAACCAATACTGCCATCCACGTGAAGCACAATACCTCTATTTGTTTGTCAACTATTTTCCTCACTAAACACAGATGCCTACTAAACCAAGTACTTCTTTAATCTAAGTCAGGGGTCTCCAAACTACGGCTCACGGGCCACATGCGGCCCACGAGGCCCTCTCATCCGGACCCTGGAGACCTTTTAATCTAAAAATAAAGATAGTATTTCACCTGTCGTTTACTACAAAACGTAGTGGTTGGGGGCTAGTAGTCAGCCCGCAAACTGTTGTTTGACAGTTAATGCGGCCCTTTGGCAGAAAAGTTTGAAGACCCCTGATCTAAGTAAATCAATACTTCTATTTGTTGGTGAACTTCTTCCTCGCTAAACCTATTTAACCAATTACTCTCCTCTGCGCGGAATGTTTGAAACACAGCAGACGGGCTGAAATCATCTATTTACTCGTGGGTTATCTCCGCCCCTGGTGACTTTTAAAAGAAGGACGCTGGTGATGAGGAGGCGACCGCCCGCAAATGAGGTTAAAATTGGACTCAAGAATGTGTACCGAAAAGCCTTTCCCGCATGTTTGCCGTTGTTTCCCGCATGTTTGCCGTTGTTTCCCGCATGTTTGCCGTTGTTTCCCGCATGTCAACCTGCTCACCCGCAGTACAACATGCTGAACATACTGACCGAGACGAGCCTTGCCAGGCATGCGGACCGTTTCTTAGCATCTCGCTAACTATCTAGGTGCGGCAGGCCTCGCTGACCTCGGGTCATTTGAAGCACGTTGATGGTGTTAGCGATGAGCGTTCAATTATAACATTGCCGCAAACAATTTGGTCTCTACGGTTGTTTTGGGAAAAAAATTTTAAAGGAAAATTTTGTGTTACTTTCGCGTTTTTTTTTTCATGAAATGGTTTTTATTTTAGAATATTCCTTAATTTAATCACATCTTTCCATTTTTTCTCATTGTTTTTGTATCGATTTCCATTCTCTTATTGTTCAATTTTCCTTTTATTTCTTTTTCTTTAATATGTCTTTTTTATGTTTGTTTGCTTAATTGCTTATTTAAATCACCATTTTATTGTATTTTTTTCCTTTAAATCCAGAGATCATTTCTTTAAAAAAATAATTCTCCCTGCCACAATTCTCGAGGCCACAATTTTTTACCTTTCTTTTTTTTCTTCATTAATTTATTTATTCTTTTATTTCTTCTTGACAACTCTAGTAGATTTTAAACGGCTTTGTGCCTCTCCTTGTAAACTAAACACTCTCACCACAATACAGCCTTACATCCATCTTTGTATAGTGTAAACTGCCGACAAGTGATTGATATTGGCATCAGTGTCTTTGTTTCTCTCCTGTCCAATATGGAAGAATGTTATAAAATTAATCAAATAGTTTTATCGCTGCGCTGAAATGATTTCCCGTTCCATCACTGCCTGGTGGTGTTCTGACCAGTCAAGCGAGAATGTGTCAAAGAAATGTGTCAACAAGTAATGAGTAAACTGATGACATGTCATGTTCTTAAGTTCTCTTTTTTTTCCTCCTGTTTTTATGTTGTTTGTTTATATATTTGTATACGTGGGAATGTAATAGCTTCTCTTCATGTACCGTGCATATCCGTGTATACGTCGTGAAATTTTAGTCGTAAATTTCATTTTAAAAAAAATCAAAGTCGACTTATCCACGGGTCAGTGCTAGTTTTGATAGAATTGTGTGGACGGAATGTGGGACAATGTCGAGTTACTGGTAATAATAGTATAAAACATAACTGCCTGTAAATGACGCGTTCATTGACCGGTGAGCTAATATGAGTATCGGCGTTTGTACTGATGATATAGAAGATTAGGAACCGTAATTTTTTTTTACTGTTCCAAGATCTGTACTTTACTATAAAAAAAAATATTTTGGTTAAATCCGACTTAACGTTCCCACTCAACATGGCCGCCATCTTTGTTGATACGCCGCGTACAAAAGAAATGGGAAAATTCAACTATTAAAATTATAAAACTAAACCTAACCCTAACCCTAAATTCACAATTATAACTAAACCTAACCCAAATCCTAAATTAACAAAAAGAAATTCTAAATCTAAACCTAAAAAAACAAAAGAAAGAGAACGCATAATTAATTGCTATATAACCCATTTGGGAAAGTATAATCGGATTCAGCCGATCGTTTGTTGCTTTTAAAAAATAAAAATCACAGAATTTCAAAATCCTTCGACACTTTTTAAGGGTAATAGGATATTTCAAAATTGTTATTCAAAAATCTATCCTTGACTTATAGACGAGATTGGCTTATAGACGAGTATATACGGTAAAACGTAGATAATTAGATTGATTACACGTCGTGGTGTGGATACTTATAGGTGTTCATGAAAAAGATATTATTATGTGGATGACAGAATATGATTTCTGATATCTTTTCTTTTAGATTTTAAATGTTCTTTGAGCTTTATGTCAATTTTTCCCACCCATAATTCTCACGAGAGAAATGATTTAAGTAACAAGAAAACCCCGAGAGTGACTGTGCTGATGACCACAAGTGATCTGAAGAGGGGCGAGCAGAAATTATCTCGAGAGCGTTTCAAATCAGCGTCAAGTGACAGTGAGGGACACCCGTCTTTAATGAGATTTTCATCTGCTTCGAATTTAGGCTCCTGTTCCATGGATTAAAAGTTGAATAAAAATTGACAATTGAATACAAACTGGACGGGGGAAAGTTGATTCTATTGACTATACAAAAACAAACTGGACTCGAGACGTTGAAAGCTGATTGTGTGACCGTAACAGTGAAAATTGATTGTGTTGACTGGAAAGTAAAGGTGAACCAGATTCAAATGCTTTGGCCGCATTTATGAATTGAAATCCGACCGGAACTGCAGAATTCCAGAATAGCCAGGGCCATTATATATATATATATATATTATAAAGCTCTACCCGCCAGGTGGATTTTGCGGATTTATGAAGTGAAATTCTGCCGGAGCCGGTTTCTAAAAATGGCCGGATTTGCATGACTTGGAGCCGAAATCCACTAAACCCCTACTGGAAAGTGAAAATTTTATTGTGTGGATTGGACTTGAAACTTTGTGCAACGCAGCACTTCGAGAAAGCAACAAAATTGCTTGTGACGGCATCAACCTGTGAAACCATTTCTTTTCTAATCACAAAACTTGACCGTGTTTATCTCTTCCATTCAACAGATTCTGTTTAGTCGAACCCAATCTAAGAGCGAGTCTCTTTACTCTTCACTCCCACTTCTCGCGAGAACTAACAACCTTCAATCCGAGAGTGAATTTCTTCTCTTTTTTTTTTTAGTCCCAACCCAATCTAAACGAAGATGAGACCTTGAAAAGAAATATATTAGCCTTCCTGAAGAGAAAAAAAACAACAAAACAACTTGATCTTCATTCTTCCAATGACTAGATTCCCTATACACAGGCCTCCCCTTCCCCTCAACTTCTGAGGTATCCGTGGAGTGTCGGGTCTAGTTTGTCTTCCAGCAACATTTACTCTTGGTCCCCAGCAGAAGTGCTCCCCACCAAGCTGTCCTAGAGCGCCGCACCGGATAGTGTTATCGACTGGAGGGAACGCGTTGCATTGGCGGCGAACATCGTTTTCACATTAACTGGTTAAAGAAATGGCGGCGGCTATTTTACTCTCCCCCCCCCCACACACACACACACAGCTCCTCCCACCGACCCGCAACTGCAGTACAAAAAAACACCCGTTTTTTAAAAAATCATTTTATTTGGTATTTTACCACTGGAGTACGGAAAACATTTGAACCTTTCCACACCCTCCCTGCCTAACCGCTCTCCCCCAGCCTCTGTTATCCTCCCAACACCACCACCACCGACGCGGCAAAACTCAAATAACCAAATCAACTGCACGTAACCACCTTGTTGTTTTTTCCCCGCGATGGCGCTTACAAATGTACCACTGATTTCGGAATGGGGCAATAATTTCAGGCGAGTTCATCGAACACAACTCGTTGCTTGTCAAACAAACGCCGCCAATTTGACGGTCCGTGTATGGAAGTAAGCTGAAAGTGATTGCTGGAATTAGACAAGTCCCGGGGCTTAGATGTACCTTTCCACTTCCGGTCGTCTTTAATCTCTCATTAGCCGATTGTGGCGGTCGTGGTGTGAGCGCCGTTGGCAGCCGTGAGAACTATTTAAATGGTTCTATGTGAAAGAAAGATATTTAACGTTTGACAGCAGCAAGATTTTAAGGTTCGAATCAGAAAGGTTTCGAGGGATAGGAGTCAGAAAGTTTTTAATTTTTAATGCCATTGGCGCGTTAAGAAAGGGTTTAATTTACAATTTTAAAAAGGTTATAAGAATTCGAAAAAAATAGCTACAGATTTTGGATCGCTTCGATCTTAAATTTAAGAAATTTATATCTTGCGAAACGTTTTAGGTCTTAAGCCAGAAAAGCCGTAACAGCAAATAATTTCAATTGTTAGAGACGAAAAAAAAAGCCAATACCCTTGGCGTACAGGATCAGTGGTAAAGTTTTTTTTTTTTTTTTAACTAATCACGCCAGGCATCAATGAGGAAGAGACTCTTAACGAGCTATTTTTACCTTTATAAATGCGGCGCCACACCAATACGTCGACACTTCAACAATGTCGAAAAAAAAAAGGTTTAAAAAGGACATTAAGCAACAACAAGTGGTATTCTTATACAGCACATCGTTGGTACCTTCCCCGTAGTTCAATCTCATTTTTGTCTCAAAAAGTTTTTGTGAATACCTTTTAACAACCATCATCAAAAAGGTGTGCACAAAATAGAATAAAAGTTGTCACAAAGATGTACAAACTTTTTTTTTAATCACCTGCTTTAAAAAAACGCAATGATATTAGTTGAGTTAAGATCTTACTGCTTATTAATTTATATCAATCCAAAACATTGTCCTATGTATTTGTTTTATTAAATATCTCAGAAAAACTTGCAGGAATTGGTACCACATAATGTGTTAAATCTTGAAGAAAGTAAAAAAACACAGTGAAATTTTGAAAAAAACATGGAAGTTAGAAAAAACTATATAAAACATGAAACAGAATCTTAAGGTTTGGAGTTTGCCATGTTAGAGTTTATTTGAGTGTGACAAGATATAGATCTAGTTCTCCAAATCCGAAGTGTTCATTAATTTTTAGCGCATTTTCGAGATGTCGAAATCGCTATTGCCCCCGTTTTGTCCGTCTGTCTGTCATCACCATGATCACAGGATCCATAAGTCCTAGACCCATGATGTATATATGTTTTTTGTATGTCCTGACCTGCCATTGGTGCATCAACACTCAGTTACTCGATCCGTTAAAAAACCCCGTTAAAACTACCAAAAAACTTTGCGAATCGAGAGTTAACACTGGCACAAGGAACGGGCGCCATTGCCGGAAGTCGAATACATAGTTTTTCAAGCATTCAAGAGTGGTGTGAAATCGTGCAAAAGAATTAATTAGTGTTTTTTTTAGTTGACGTCATTAAAATATGTGTAAAAGTTTAGAGAGTTTTACTTCATCATTTGTGGTGACTTGTAGTTAGATTAAAGAGAAAATAAAAAAATTTTAAATGTAAAGAAATGACTTTTAAATTTAAAAAAATGTCAGGTATATTCATCACACAAGAAAATTCATAAAAATATGTCTAAAATCTAAACACAATTACTGATAACTACATAATGCTGATATCTAACATAAGTACTGATACATAATACGAAAATGCGCTAACACGTCCTGAGTTCTAAAAGGGACCAGGCTTAACATGATTTTTTTTATTAGCGATAAGAAACATTTGTGTGTATTTTTATGGCGAAATTTAAGATTTTACCTTTTTTTAAAAAAAGCGTATTGAAATAGTTAACTGTTTTAATGGAGCGGCACCGCATTATTTTTAAGAAATGACTTCAAAACAAGTATATCTACAGGTAATGAGTTCCTCTACACGGTCCTTTCTGAAAATTCCTGGAATGGATTGACACAGAAAGAAATTCCTTGGGGTGAGCTCTTTTGAAACAACTGCACAAAAGTTGTGGAAAAGTCATACCAAATCATTGAGGAAATGGGACGACAATTAAATTTTAAAGGAAAATTTAAGGACTCTTTTGAAAAAAGAAATTAAGCTACGTCTTTAAGATCACATCGCAATGGGCACAGTATGGACAGTTAGCGACATATCGCAATAATCATCATCATTAACATAACATTTTTTTTTTTTTAAAAAGGGAAAAAAGTTCTTTTAAAATTCTTGAAAATTGTGAGGTTAACTTCAACAACCATCAAAGGAATGAGCAATACTAAAACGGGGCAATCCTAAACGGAAGGTAACAGATCACGTCATGTGCAACACGACATACAGATTCAGCCACTTGTTTTTGACAGACGTCCTTAATTATGTCTACTTCAAACTTTGGCTCAATGAATGCGAATTCTATGCGTCTGAAACTTTTTAACTTGGGGGGAGGGGGGGGGGGGGGGGGGGGGGAGACAGTCTGCCGGAGAAAAGTTTTAATGGTTTGTTTCAATTTTCGGAAGCCTGAATTCTTAAACAAGCAAAATGCAAAACATTGCCAGGGACAAATTCTTAATTTTTGGGAGCAGGTAGGTCATAATCTCATAATTTTTTCCCAGGTTAGTTCCCTTGCGTATCACAAGCGTTGTAGGGTGCAATCACTGCTTCCCGTTAGAAAAGTTTTAGGTCAGACAGTTTCATTTATCACAACTAAATCCTTGGGGGAAAAGAACACATTTCTCAATATGCAGTTATCGGTAACAGTCTTGTCTAATATTCTGATACTTTGGTCTCAGGGAGAGGCGTTCCAAACGTGCCGCTTCGCGGCCCGGTAGTTTTTTAATAATGAGAGAAGGACGGTGCTTTGGACGGATGGGTGGGTTGGGTCGGTTGGGTGGCTGGGTGGGTAGGTAGGTAGGTAGGTATTAGGGCTGTTAAAGATTAATTTTAATTTAATAGTTAACTTTTGAAAAATCAACGATTAAATAATCATTTATTACGATTAAAGCCAAGCATAACAATTAATGATGCTATAAGTAACACTTATTAAGCCTTCTTGTTAAAAATCTAAATAACACTTGAATCTCTCCTTTATTTGTCATCTTTTAACCAATTAGGCAAAAACACAAGTGTGTTGACATTATTTGGTTCAAGTGATGAGCGGGTCTAATCTACAGTATAATTGGCCGAGCTGAACAATCATTCGCATGGAACTGGTAACTGGTATGCACAAAACGGTCTTGGCTAGGAATAACATTATCGGATGTCGGTGTGCATTAAGTATCCTCCATTGTTGAGGGTTAATGGATTCAGGAACTCTCATCTCCCTTTTGTAACGCAATAATTCATCAGAAAAGCTGTCGTCATTTTCTGTCTCTGAGCCAGACTCCATTACTAACATTAGCTTGATACGCTTTTCATTTGGTTTAATAAGTATGCGACGTGTAAGAACCATGGTAGGAGAACTTTATCAACACTTTGAACATTTCCGTCAGCAATAGTTTCAAACCAAACTGTTCGTGTATTCGTCAGGAAATTTATTATTTATTATTTATTGGCCGCTAATTTTTATTTATTTATTTTTTACTTTTTGACTTCCAATAATTTGTAAGTGATGGGTTGATCAATCGTTAAAAGACAATCGAGAAATTAATCATTAATTTCCGCAACCCTAAATATATACTAAATTTCTATATAACTAAACGCGCATATGTTAGTTTTAGACTTTCGTTCAGTCCAGATATTTGTCATTTATCGGTGTCTTGGTGTTTTTGGTTCAGTTAGATCTAACGGCGGTTGGTGGACTTTTGTTTAGAGAAATTTTTTTAGAGAGAGAGAGAGATGAAAGAGGTAAGGAGTGCGGTAGAGAGACTGAGAACGAGTATTGTTAACTTGTTTTTTTAATGACTTTCCAATCGAGAACGAAAGATAAATTATTTGAAAAGATTGTATGAAACATAAATTTAAAATTGTACCACCTTCGTAGCCATTGTTAGTGCGCAGTTAGAGAACCACTGCGGTGTTTCTAGGTGCGCGCTTTGGATCAGAGAAGAAAAAACAACCAACCGATTGGAACCAATAAAACGGGTCTGTCCATCAATATTGGGACGAATTAGAAACCCTTCAGACGATAATTATTCCATTTATTGATTAAACGAATTTCACTTTGCTAAACATTTTTTTTAAGCTCGCCCGATAAATTATTCTTGGTTACTTTTGTTATCCATCACCCGATGGCAGGGGAGAGTATTTGCAACACAAAAAAATGCCTGAAATACACGTGCGGAGTTATGGGGTGTGTGCTGTGGGTGAAGGAGTGGGTCGGTGTTTACGTTAGAAAGGAGCAAATACAAATCCTGAATAATTTTTGTCAAGATCAAAGCGTCCGCTGAAAGTATAGGCGCTCCCTTGGCAATAAGATCAAGGCATTGTGATGAATAGATTTGCATGTTAATGTTCGTAAATTTGTTTAACGGTTTAAAAAAAAAAAGAATTTTAAAAAAGGTTAATAATAATAATAATAATAATAATAATAATAATAATAATAATAATAATAATAACTGCTGAATGAACAGAAGCAGTTGTTGGCTTTTTAAAATAATATTTCTTGAAAATATGTTCATTTTGAAAATATGCTCCAGCACATGTGTTACAAACTACCGGTGCATTAATATTAATTTACAGATATAAAGTATAACTATAATAATATTATTTGGCTCGCTAACGGGACAAGGATATTTCGCAATACGAAAGAGTAACTGATAGATTACAAAGAAGTTCAACACGATAACTGTTAAATGGATTAAAAACTTTGACAATCGGTCTTATAACTACCAGAGATAGTATTAAGATTTTTTTTTTAAAAAAAAGAGATCAACCTTACAGTTTAAACCCGTAAAGTATATCTACAATTGAAGTATAATACAACACTCCAAGGTTGGTTTTAGGCATAGGCAAACTAGGCAGCCACCGAGCGCCTCCGATTAGTCTCATCATTAGTGGGGGCCTCGCACAATAATCTTTCTATATTTATTTATTTATTTTTCTAGCACATTTAGGGCCGCAAAATTCACTTCTCCTAGAGCTCCCTATTCCCTTAGGCCGGCACTGAACTCTCACACAGGAACATTCAGCACGACTTGCCAACACAATCTCTCCAATACAATCTTGTCTCACTCCCTATGTATACACATATTTTAAGAAGTTACTGTACTTACAAAAACAGTGGGGATTTAAACGGCACCCCTTCTCATGATTACTGGGGTCAACCGGGAAACATTTGACCCTTCCCGAAGGAGCATATTTTACCCTGTAGGCCCAATGACTAACCAGGTTGGAGCTAAGCTGACTAGGCGTTTTCCTTCTTACTGTTTGTTGCTGGGGTCAACCGTGAAACTTTTGTCCCTTCTTGGATGAGCACCCTGAGAGGGGACGTAGCTAAAAAAATACTGTTAATAGTCTACCGATGGGTACCTAGTCTATACATACATTATGTTTGTGTCGACATTTCTTTCCAAATCACAACACCAGCCTTGAACTTCTACGACTACATGGCTTATCGATGTAAACTAAACAACCTGAAAGTGTAGCCATGGGCGTATTCAGGGGGGTGGCAAGGGGGGCATTTGTCACACTTCGTTACAAAAACTTAGACCCCCCTCACAATATGACGTCAAAAAGCTGCGACACCCCACCTTAAGGTGGTATTTTCTATTTGAAAGTGAGCATGTTTCAAAACACTTTATTTTTATTTTAGTATGTATTTAGTTTTCCTTAGAACTTTGGCTTAGAGTAGCGTGTTTTGACATGAAGTCACACTTTTTAAACTCCCCCTCCTCCTCGTCACACATCGTCACAAAAATCCCCCCCCCCTAAAAAAATGGCACGTGACGTCATTTTTGGACGGTCCATTAAAATTTTAAAAACCAAATTTTTTTTTGCCCCCCCCCTTGGAAAAATTCCAAGCGACGCCCATGAGTGTAGCCCTAATTGATCACGTTCTTATTATAACTTGACAACTTAGCTTAAAATATAGTGCTGAGTATTTCCCAGATAACAGTCTGAAATGAACACATAAATCTGTGCGCACTATTTTATTGTTTTGATTAACTATTTAATGACTACAAATGAATGCTATTAGACGTTACAATTATTATTGAATAGCACTCGCAAAGAGACGCACATTCCTTTTTCCTTTGAACAGTCTTCAATAAGACAATGCTGACGATAAAAACATTTTGATTTCGATTGGCGTTCGCTAGATAAGGACCATCTGGCTCCCGTGTCACTCGAGCAAATTAAACCATTCTCATTTTTTTTTCTTCCAAGAATCCATTTAAACGTAAAAGATTATTAAAAATTTCTTCAAATAAATTACTAGCAGAAATTCTGGGCCAAAATTATATTTTAACATTCATTATAAAGACATGCTCTTCTGTAAACTCAAGAAAGACCCAATCTCGAGGATAATATTTAGCACTCTTGGCCGGTACTCCTCTTCTTTTTTTATTTATTTTATTTTATTTATTTATTTTTATTTTATTTTATTTTTTTAATTTTTTTTTTGTTTTGTATTTCATATTAAGTAATTTTTATAATTGCATAAAATTAAGTATATTTTATAGATAAATCCATCAAACATGTTTTAATTGACACATAACAGCTTTAACGTGGTGTTGTAATTTCACACAATTTGTCTCACACATAGAATAACCAGAAAAGATAACACTATAATCATGTATATTTTGTTCCAAGACATGGACCACACCGGTGAAAGACATATTTGCAAACATGTAACACTTTTCCTACACACAGACTACCGGGAAAGACAGTGTTGCAATAATGTATAAATAATTCCTTCCACACATAGACTATATCAGTAATGGCGAAACTATGGTATTCGTGCCACAGTCGGTTGGGGGTGTATGCACCACTGGTTAGGAACCCCTGAGCTAAGCCAACCCCGAATTTGGGGTTTTGGCACCTTGCCATTAATAGGTGTGCTTTGGTTTGAATTATTGGCACTCTGTCCCAAAAAGGTTCGTCACCAGTTGACTAAATCATAAGTCTTTTATTTGCAACCATATACTCATATACAACTAAAGTTGTATCACTCATATACAACTAAAGTTGTATCACTCATATACAACTAAAGTTGTATCACTCATATACAACTAAAGTTGTATCTTTCTCAGTTTGCCATTAACAGGTTTTCAAACAAAAATACCGCCCTCTGTACACGTGTTGGCCTATACCAGGAAGGCCATGAAAGGTCGATTTCTTTGTGGGAGTGCGCGTGCGTCTGATTTCCAGGGCACGTGGTATGACTTGGAATTGATGCGTCTAGATAACATTAGTTAGTTGGGGGGCAGCAGGCAGAGAGTTCTTGGAGGGGGACACAGGGGTTAATGACACTATCTCGAACTGTTTTTTTTCTTCTTTCAGTTGGGACTGTTCTATTGAAGGCCCATGGTATTGGTTTCGGGGGACAGTTCTTATGTTTTAACACTATTGGTTATTTTGGTCGCGTTTGTAGAACTCGGCGAGAAGAACTTGTCCCGGTGTATAGAACACATATGATTTTCTTTTTAATTATTTTTTTTTTCAAATGATAAAAAGGTTAAATTTCACGTACTGCCTTCATTCATATCACTTATCTTAGGTGAATAAATGTGTGTTAATAAAATAAAAAACTTTTTAACGGTTTTTCAATTTTTTCGTGACAAATACAATTTTTGGTAGCACAAATAAATTATATGATTGAAGTATCATTAAAGAAAGATTAGAACCCAGCAAGATAATGGAAGATCAAATATATTTCTACACTGGTAAAACATAAACAGACGTTATCTTTTAAAATAACTCCTGATATGTAGGACACACGTAAACTTTGGTAACACAAAGTAACATTTGGTTGGGCTGGGGCTCATATTTTTTCATACGTACGTAGCATAAAACAATAAACAAACGGGAGACAAATGGGAGGAGCACGTATTGTCGTCATACAATCGTAACACAACACGTTATCTTATCTTCTACATTACGGCGATCCGTTTATACAGAAGATAGTTGTGTTATGAGAGAAACAGTGGCGTCGCTAGGGGGTGCGGTGGGGGCGGGCCGCCCCGGGTGACACCATCAGGGGGGTGACACCAGACCGTATAATTCTATTTATTTCCGTTATTTGGTACTGGAAAACTCGGAGGAGTTCTATGGGCTAAATCATGAGGGGGTGACACCATTAGCTACCGCCCCGGGTGACACCATGAGCTACCGCCCCGGGTAACACCAACCCTAGTGACGCCTCTGGAGAGAAATGCTTATCTTAGGCTGAAAATACACCAACACATTCACGGTCACGTATTATCAAATATCGGTGACACATAGACTATCCTATAGCAAAGTTTTGAAAATAAAAATGATTTTTCCCGAATTTGACGTGTTTTGCCAACCTTTACTTTTTTTTCAATTAAACTTTTGATATTTTAAGAAGGAAATATTTTCTCTATATCTCTCATCAGCTCCAGCTTTTCAGTTATTGTTCATGTGTTTATAGAGAAAAACATACCTTCCATTTCTCTCATTATCAACCCCAGAGCTTCTGTTATACATTAGTACATGTGTTAAAAGAGAGAAAAGTTATTTCTATGTGTCTCATTATCAGCCCCAGAGTTTCTGTTATAGCTCGTGTGTTTATAGAGAAAAACATACCTTCCATTTCTCGCATTATCAGCCCCAGAGTTTCTGTTATTGCTCGTGTGTTTATAGAGAAAAACATACCTTCCATTTCTCTCATTATCAACCCCAGAGTTTCTGTTATTGTTCGTGTGTTTATAGAGAAAAACATACCTTCCATTTCTCTCATTATCAGCCCCAGAGTTTCTGTTATTGTTCGTGTGTTTATAGAGAAAAACATACCTTCCATTTCTCTCATTATCAGCCTCGGAGTTTCTGTTATTCCTTATTACATGTGTTAAAAGAAAGAAAAGTTATTTCTATGTGTCTCATTATCAGCCCCAGAGTTTCTGTTATTACTCGTGTGTTTATAGAGAAAAACATACCTTCCATTTCTCTCATTATCAGCCCCAGAGTTTCTGTTATTGCTCGTGTGTTTATAGAGAAAAACATACCTTCCATTTCTCTCATTATCAGCCTCGGAGTTTCTGTTATACTTTAGTTCATGTGTTAAAAGAAAGAAACATTGCTTCTATTTCTCTCCCCAGCTCTGACAGCCACGGATGATTTCCTGGACGAGAATGTCCCCACTCCAGAGTTTCTGCCAGATAAGGTGAACATAACGGTACGAGAGGGAGACGCGGCCATTTTACCCTGTTCGGTCAGGCACCTGGGCACGAAACAGGTAGGTGGAGGTCGTGTGGGGTCATTGGAGTGAGGGACGGTGGGGGCAGCTACTTATTGTGTGGAAAGTAGCTTAGATTAAAGCGATGACCATTAGAATTACCAGTGGTCAGTAACTTAGAGTGCTTACTATCAGAAGTTTCAAAATGGTCAGTAACTTGTATCGGTGGCCATCAGAATTGCCAGTGGTCAGTAACTTGTAGCGGTGACAATCAGACTTGCAAGTGGTCCTTTCGTTCTCAAGGTGGCGATCAGAACGGCCAGTGGTCCGTTCACAAGGTGACGATCAGAACGGCCAGTGGTCCGTTCACAAGGTGACGATCAGAACGGCCAGTGGTCCGTTAAAAAGGTGACGATCACAACGGTCAGTGGTCCGTTCACAAGGTGACAATCAGAACGGCCAGTGATCCGTTCACAAGGTGACGATCACAACGGCCAGTGGTCCGTTCACAAGGTGACGATCACAACGGCCAGTGGTCCGTTCACAAGGTGACGATCAGAACGGCCAGTGGTCCGTTCTCAAGGTGACGATCACAACGGCCAGTGGTCCGTTCTCAAGGTGACGATCACAACGGCCAGTGGTGCGTTCACAAGGTGACGATCAGAACGGCCAGTGGTCCGTTCACAAGGTGACGATCACAACGGCCAGTGGTCTGTTCACAAGGTGACGATCACAACGGCCAGTGGTCTGTTCACAAGGGGACGATCACAACGGCCAGTGGTCTGTTCACAAGGTGACGATCACAACGGCCAGTGGTCTGTGCGTTCGAACAAGTACCGAGATGATTATTAATAGACAATAATTTATTATAACTTTTAATGTACCGTACCACTTGCGAAATATTCCTTGATTCACATTGTGGGGCCTGATATTTCTCATGAGACTAATGATAATAAACTATCTCACGGGACTATTTACCTGATCTATCGCATGGGTGATACCTGATATTTCACACGGGACTATTCTACCTGATATTTCTCACGGGACTACTCTACCTGATATTTCTCACGGGACTATTCTACCTGATATTTCTCACGGGACTATTCTACCTGATATTTCTCACGGGACTATTCTATCTGATCCAACTCACTAGACAATTCTATCTCATAGGCATATCTCATGAGTTAATGTTACTTAATCTTATCTCAAGTGAAAACCATTTCGCAACTGAGTTTCGGGTGGTGGACAGGTTTTAAGTTCATGCTGACAAACATATTTACAGTCTAGCCCAAAAAGCCATGTCGAAAACACATGACGTGTGGATAGATAAAAAGATGTCGTTAATTTGGTCATCTGCCAGCCTCAACGTGTCGCAAATCGCACGGCGTCACAAACCATTTGCTCGGGAGCCTGCTCAAATAACTCCATAACCCCTAAAACCCCAGAGATTTCAGTGCAAGAATGTTTCCGGGCCCGAATCATGACTATAATGTTTGTTTGATTCCAAGTAAATCACGACTACCTGAAATACAGTTCCTTTTTTTATAATACTATGCACCAGACGCTTTTTCTCCCCTCTGAATCATTTACAAATGGATTATCAGAACCCCCCCCCCCATCCCACCCCATGTAAAAATGTGTTCAGAGTATAAAACTCAAAGTTTTCTACGAAAGCTGAGGACTTACAGATAGACCAAAGTCTAGTGTCTAGAGGATAAAATCCTTTTGCCAAAAAGGAATATTGCTTATCAATTTATTATTTTATTTATAGTCTTTAAAAAAGAGGCACAAAAAGATCAACAATGTGACTAGCCTAATATTCCACACTCGAGAGGTTGTGTGAAACTTGGGCGATATATCAGTTTGGAAATCGAGTTGTGGAACATTACCACCAATGTTCCGCACAGACCAACGCAGCGCATCAGTTTAGAAATTCCGCGGAGCAAATTCGTTAAAATATTGCCCAAATAATAGATGTTGTGCAACTTTCAAATGGTTTTTTGTTTCTTTGCAAACCTTAGAGTGAACATTGATTACCACAACAGATAATCTTTTTCAGGGACAATCTATGCAAGGGGAAATTCTATTTGAATGGTCATTCTTTACCAGTGGACAACGCTCCGCTGCCTATATGCCTCTGAGTTTGATCTTTCCTGATCTATGTTAGGCCGTTAGACCAGATTTACTGGCCGTGTTACTCGTGTGACCTTCTCTGGTCGTCTCCCCTACCTCCTCCTGAGGGATCCTCGCCGTCGTCAAGCCCCCCGAAGTCGTCCATCTCGTAGAACCGCACACGATTCTGACACCCGCTTCCAGCCTGGGCGTTTGAAATCCACACGCCCCGACCGCAACTGAACGCTTAATTATTTAGACACGGGCGGCCAACATTTACATCACCGGAAAGCTGATATCCTGAACGGAAATGACGTATCCACGAGTTAATCGCGCGGTGTTTATTCTGGTTCGAGCGGGTGCCGAGTCTAAACACGAGACGGCTGTTGTTAAACGCAATCATGGAGCGACCGAACTTACATCTCTACCCCACAAACTATCATTTTTTAAATGTGTTAACTTCAAAATACATATTATGGTTTTAGGCCACGTTATCAAGGGTATTTATGTGAAGCTTAACTTCCTGGGTGGGCATTGAGTTGGTGTTAAATTACCAAGACATCGCTTTGAAGGGCATGTTATCATGGACTCAGTGTTGTCACGGTCATCACGTTGTGCGGCTTCCGGGAGTATATCCTGACACAGGATGGAGACTCCTTGGATGGACGGAGCTCCTCGCGTGGGCGTGACGACAAGACAACGACATCCCGACAAGGCTTATCGCCAGAAGTTATATTTCCAAGGGGTTTGATATGGGTATCCGAATATGGACGTCCACTGGAGCAGTCTTCCTTCCGGCGGCCTGTGTTTTCTCGTGCACGACCGTCGCCAAAGATATCATTCGTCAACTTTAATGTACCGGAAGGTCAATTTGATGCCTCCTTTTAACGGGATTTTCGGTAATGCTTTAAAGTGTCGAGTGGAAACCAGCTCAGGGGAAAACGTGATGCTAGCTTTTGTGTGAAGTCGATACGAAGTTCGGTGTAATTAGGATGCAAGCTTTGTTGTCATTTGCTCCAAGCGATGGTGTAAATAGGATGCAAGCTTTGTTGTCATTGGCTCCAAGCGATGGTGTAAATAGGATGCAAGCTTTTTTGTCATTGGCTCCAAGCGATGGCGTAAATAGGATGCAAGCTTTGTTGTCATTGGCTCCAAGCGATGGTGTAAATAGGATGCAAGCTTTGTTGTCATTGGCTCCAAGCGATGGTGTAAATATGATGCAAGCTTTGTTGTCATTGGCTCCAAGCGATGGTGTAAATAGGATGCAAGCTTTGTTGTCATTGGCTCCAAGCGATGGTGTAAATAGGATGCAAGCTTTGTTGTCATTGGCTCCAAGCGATGCTGTAAATAGGATGCAAGCTTTGTTGTCATTGGCTCCAAGCGATGATGTAAATAGGATGCAAGCTTTGTTGTCATTGGCTCCAAGCGATGATGTAAATAGGATGCAAGCTTTGTTGTCATTGGCTCCAGGCGATGGTGTAAATAGGATGCAAGCTTTGTTGGCAATGGCTTTAAACGATGGTCTAAGTAGAATATATGCTTTATGGACATTAACTTTAAACGATGGTCTAAGTAGAATATATGCTTTATGGACATTAACTTTAAACGATGGTCTAAATAGATTGTATGCTTTCTTGTCATTAGCTTTAAATGAGGGTCTATATGGATTGCATGCCTTTTTGTCATTGACTTTAAGCGACGGTGTAAATGTAATGCAAGCTTTGTTGTTATTAGCTCTAAGCGATGTTGTAAATAGAATGGAGCTTTGTTGGCATAAGCTAAGAGCGTTCGGGTAAAGGGTGTACGTAATTTGGTGTCATTAGCTCCAAGCACTGATGAAAATATGATACAAAATGTGTTAACCTTAACTTAAAGCGATGGTGTAAATATAATGAAGCTTTGTTGTCATTAGCTCTAAGGGCTGATGTAAATAGAACACAAGCGTTGTCGCTTTAAGCTCTGAAAGCAGGGGTATATAGAATACAACTTTTGGTGATCTTTTCCTACTAGCAATGGTTAATATTGGAACCACTGAAATTTTTAACATGAAAAATTAACCAAAGAAACTCATTTTGGCATTACAGTAATTATATTCCTGTTTGGCAACGCTTTTCAAGGCTTTCTTATTTGAAATGTTTTACATTTATGTTTGAAATATTAGCGATGACAGACGTGCTGGACACCAATACCAGACTCCTTGGACACCAATACCAGACTTGCTGGACACCAATACCAGACTTGCTGGACACCAATACCAGACTTGCTGGACACCAATACCAGACTAGCTGGACACCAATACCAGACTTGATGGACACCACAATACCAGACTTGCTGGGCACCAATATCAGACTAGCTGGACACCAGTACCAGACTAGCTGGACACCAATACCAGACTTGCTGGACACCAATACCAGACTTGCTGGACACCAATACCAGACTTGTTGGACACCAATACCAGACTTGCTGGACACCAATACCAGACTTGCTGGACACCAATACCAGACTAGCTGGACACCAATACCAGACTTGATGGACACCACAATACCAGACTTGCTGGACACCAATACCAGACTTAATGGACACCAATACCAGTCTTAATGGACACCGATACCAGACTTAATGGACACCAATACCAGACCTAATGGACACCAATACCAGACCTAATGGACACCTATACCAGACTTAATTGACACCAATACCAGACTTAATGGACACCAATACCAGACTTGCTGGACACCAATACCAGACTTGCTGGACACCAATACCAGACTTGATGGACACCAATACCAGACTTGCTGGACACCAATACCAGACTTGCTGGACACCAATACCAGACTTGATGGACAACAATACCAGACTTGCTGGACACCAATACCAGACTAGCTGGACACCAATACCAGACTTGCTGGACACCAATACCAGACTTGCTGGACACCAATATCAGACTCGTACAAACCGTGTGGCGTATTTGATCATCAAGTTGTTTATTATTTTGGACAGCAAAGTCCGGTCCGCCGGACCACCGACAAAGACATCAAATGAACATTGAGCCGAGCCCTTATCTTTAGCTTTAGAGATAAGAATTTCTTTGTCTTGGAAACCGTCTAACACACACAGCTTGTTTTGCTCAGTTTGGTTTTTTTTAAAGACAAAATTAGTCCAACTTCTGTTGTATTCTGACAGGAACCTTTATAATTAAATTGTTTTCAGAATTTTTTTGTTTTACAAAGCCTTGTACTTTCTATTATTCAACAAAATAAAAGAATTAGACCAAAGTCTGACCGTGACGACTGGCATCTACAAAAGAAAATCTTGTCTTATAATGCAGACGTTTTTCTGTTAGTAACACTATTCTTGTTATGGTTTTTCTCCTTTTTTTTCATTAGCTTCATGTGAAATGAATAGACATCAATTTCCAAGAGATACATACGATGAAATAATTTCTTTTTTATCATTGCTGACATACATTTAGTGCCTTTAGGTAAAGAGATGATTTTAAAAAATGTGTAATATATATACATTAATAATACTTTTAAAATATAATAAATATTTAAAGTTTATTTAATGTTACTGAAACTCTATTAAACATTAGGATAGGTGCTCGGTCACCCATTCTGCCGTTGAAGGAGTTGCCTGAACAAGACATAAAAACCACTAAGTCTATCAAAATTTGAATTTCTAAATAAAAATGTAAGCCTGGGCATAAACCGTGGGTATGAGTTGTGCACAATAATTTTCTGTGCAGAAAAAGCGACGGTTATATTTGAGCTTATTGTTCCCGTCTGGACACGAAGTAATCTCATGTCATGAAGGAAACGGTTTAATCATTAACTGCCCTAACATGAAATGTGTTTCAAAGGGGAAGGAAGCAACTGGTGCAAGCCTTACTGATTATATCCGGTTTGACTATTTCTGGATGGTTCATGACTCTGACACTTGACCCCAACCGGCCCCACGTCCTTTGAACCGATATCGATGACCACTGTATTATAGAACGCCATCAAGGGCATCGGCATGTCTTGAAGCTGGACGGGACGGACATGAAAAGCAATTTCTCTCAGCGCACTCTCCCCCACGCGCACTTGAAGGAGCGGACCTAATGAAAAGCCTGGTCAAGTCCCTGGCCATGTTGGACCACGGGCCTGATTGCCCCGTGGGTCGTGGAGAGGGGGGAGGGCAGACGCGTTAATTGCGCTAACTCAAAGCATGTCACACGGCCTCAGCCTGGGACCACTCGTGCCTGGCCACAGATGAAGCGCCGGTTCGATATCTTTCTCCCTTGATTTAAACGAGCCGATAGCGAGGGGTAGAAAGTAGATGATGAAGAAAGGTCACGTGGCGGTGGGAAAGGCTGACCTTAGCATAAAAGAGGTTCTCAAACATTTAGACAAATGAGAAGCGAAGTGACTTCCTAAAAAAAATTCAGAATCTCCAAGGAGTCATGAAAAATAACTAAACAATGTTGGGGAAGAAAAATTCAGTACATATTTGTGGAATGAAAGTTCAGTGCGTATTTGTGGAATAAAAGTTCAGTGCGTAGATCTATTTATGGAATAAAAACTCAGCACATATTTTTGTGGAGTTAAAGCTCAGCACATTTGTTTGGAATGGTTTTATCATGTTTGAAGGGTCTTCATAAGTCACACACCTAGAATGAAATATTTTGGGCGCGCGTCGAAGCAGAGCCGGATTTACGTATAAGCTACACATGTTACAGCTTAGGGCCCCTGCTTTCTTGCCCCCGCCCCCCAAACACTGAAAATAGTCCGAGTGAACAATGGTTATCATGGGCACTGACACAAAATATATTTTAGGCTTATAAAGGACCCCATATCTAAAAATTAAGTAGGGCCTTATCAAGTTTAAATCCAGCAATGCAACGACGAATTTTGTAATGGTGGTATCTAAATCTGTGACAAGATGTTGAGGATGTTTATTGGTAATTGTAAAGATCTCCTATACAGCGTGATGTCCTTTCAACTACCTACAATCAACGCTAAGAAAAATAGGATAAAATTTCGGTCAAAATTTTTCAATGCTGAGAAAAACAGAAGAAAAAACAGAAGAAAAAACAGGAAAAAAAAACAAAAGAAAAAAACAGAAGCAAAAAAGCAGCGAAAATTTACCTTTGTCATTTAAATCCCCTGCATTCAAATTTATATTTTGCTTCTTTTGAGAATTTTAAAATTCATTTTGTTTCGCCCAGCACCGCCAACCCAAAGATTCAAAATCATATTCAAGTAGAGGTAAATGCGGCGATCTTGGAAGAATTTGAGCACAGCCGCAAATCCTGGTCTCCGGATAAAATTATGGTCTCAGCGTCTAATTCTGGTCTAAGCATTAAGTGTCCTTTCGGTGACTGTAAGGGTCAAGGCCAAAATACGGCAAATCAATTTCCCTTTTATGTGCCTGCAACTGGAGCCCGAAAATTTGAACGGCTGCGGCTGGCGTTAACTGCCATTCCGTGGGTGGGTTTCATGACACGAGTGTCGGATCGAGGCAAGGCAGTAAGTCACATGATGTTTGCATTTGACTTGACCAGAAAATCAGAGCCGTTGGGTTGTTTGGGGGGGGGGGTGGATAACAACGCAACGGATGCGACTTTATTGCTGAATAAAATTGAATAAAAGTTACCTAATTTCAGAATAAAAGTTTCCTAATTCCATAATATCGTTGTTAAGTCGATTTCCATATCCAACTTCCGGCAAATCTCGATACTTAAAGGTCCTCAGATTTAATCGTACAAATGAATATATTATGATTTTAAACATTGTTTGGAGCTCTGTACCACATGTCAAAAATGCATTTATGTTAATATCAAAATGTTATTTTGGTTTACGTATAAATGTGTAAACGCCTGTTTTAGAGGAAATGGATAGAACTGATCTTGGGACACTGGTTATAGATAGGTCTGATTGGGGGACGCTTGGAATAGATTGAACTGATCTTGGGACATAGGTTATAGATAGGTCTGGTTGGGGTGACGCTTGGAGTAGATTGAACGATCCTACGGTTCATAGATAGTTAATACACAGATCTTCTATTCAAACTATAGATAGGTCTGACCGTCAGGCTATAGACAGGTCTTATCGTCAGGCTATAGAATGGTCTGATCTTGCTGGCTACAGATAAAATGTGATCTCCACGCTATTGATATATCATCGGATGACACGGGGATGAGTCCCATTAAACACCACGCTCCGTTGGAAATGTACCCATGCTGCAAATTAAAGTCCTTATTCGGTCCATACAAAACCGACAAATTTATTATTGCTTTTGTGTGGTCCCAATTTAGTTTTTCTCAATGTGTGCTCGACATTCGCCGCCCCATTTGTTTGCCTTTAATATTTTTCTGAACGCCAGTCTTGAAATGCCTGTCTCCATATTTTGAGTAGTCTGCTACAGCGATTTAACATTTTGTTTAATTGATTTAATTATTGGTTTTAATTTTTCTTTAACACTCTGTCAAAAATAATTTCTGTTTTTTCTTGGTACAATCAAATCCTTGAGTGACTTTACTTGATAGCACACATCCACGTTTGCTCACAAGTGTTCTTTACTTTCAACGTATGAAACGTTTTCTCTCTCTCTCTCTCTATCCCTCTCCCTCCCTCCCTCTCTCTCTCNNNNTATATATATATATAAGGCCTGTGGAAATTAACGATTAATTTCTCGATTAATCGTTACACATTTCTAACGATTAGAATTTTTTCAAGGATTAATCGACCTTCATTTATGAATGTACTAGAAGTCAAAAAGTAAAATATTTCGGCGGATAAATATGTACGAATTTCCAGACGATTACACGAGCATTTTGGTTTTAAACTTCAGACTGACATGACTGCTCAAAATGTTCATACAGGTTATTGTGTCCATTGAGAGAAATCGTTTCCCTACCATGCAATGTTCCCTCTAAGTCAGGCATGTCCAAAGTCCTGCCCGCGGGCCTAAACCGGCCCGCGAAGCAATTTTTACTGGCCCGCGGCCTCATCTGAAATAATTAATTAACTAACGTATTATTTTTCAACAACATTAAATATAAGAAAAGTCGACAAGTTTTACCGTCTTGAGTACGTCAAATGATGGGAAAAGTCGATAACATTATATTGTTTACCAATTACTAGACTTCAGTCTTAAAGACCGACAAGGGGAACAAATGTATTTGGTTCTGTTTTTTCTGCTGTCTATGACGTTAAATTAACAAGTAAACAATATCTTTATTTATTACTGATGGCTATCGCCATGACTCTTAAGCACAGTTGACTAGCAAAACTTGTCTGTAACAAAGTCAGCTTAGTCAGGCTGGCAAAGTTTTTAAACTTCACTGTAACATTCATAAAGAAGTTCTTTTTGGTAAACACCTTTCATGTGATCGTGTCCTTAAGTCAGTGATAAAGGATATGAACTCTTTTCGCTCTAAAACTCTGTTTCACAGCCAGTTTTAGCAGTGTCTTCTTGACATCCAGAGAGAATACAAAGATGTTATGTATGACAATGATATAAGATGGTTTAGTCGGGGGACAGCACTTCAGCGCGTCTACACATTAAAAACGAAATTGGGCAGTACATTGAAGATATGGAAAACCCATTTCCAGAGCTATCTGATGCTGCTTGTCTTGCATATTTTGCATTTTCGGTTGATGTGAAAAGACATATAAACCTTCTTAACACAATTCTCCAAGGGCACAATGCAGTGGTTAGCCAATTATATTCACATATCTTGGACTTTTGGAACAAGCTGCAACTTTTTCAAAGGGAAGTTTTTCAAATGCAGTTTATAACCACACATTTCCCCTCACTGCAGGGAATCATGACAAGTTTACCAGAAAGAAGCTTCAATTGGCAAATGCATAGGTATGTTGCAGATATCACATCCTTGGCTGATGAATTTCAAAGACACTTTCATGACTTAATAACTATTGAAAAGATGAACATGGTTGTTTTTGTTAAATCTTTATATTTCTCTGTAGATTTTGATAATACTGTGGCAATCTGCAGTGGGAATTCATTGAGCTGCAAACTGATTCTGAATGTCGCAGCAGACAATTTCTTCTCTTTGACTTTTAGAGTGAGCTTTATGGTTAAAGAGAGATTAAAAGGAATTCGAACATTTGTTTTTGAAAAAAATGCTTAGCTTGTTTGGCTCGACATACTTGTGTAAGCAGACATTTTCAGTTATGAATTTTAACAAGATCTGTGTGAGGACGAGAATAAGTGACTCTCAACTACGTGATATCATACGTATCAAAACTATGGCATTGAGCCTGACCTCACCACTTACTGCATTCAACATCTCAGTTTCACCATTCACATTAAAATTTTACAATAAAAACTCATCATGCTATGTCATTTTTATATTATTATTTTAACCCAGCCCGCGAATATCTTTGCATAAAGGAATATGGCCCGCTGTGCAAAAAGTTTGGACATCCCTGCTCTAAGTCTAAGCTTTGTTGGTCCGTGTGCAATTTTTTTTTTTAATTCATGTGCAATATTTTACCAAAAAATTTGCTGCGCGGTGATTCTAAACTCCTGCGTGGCGTCAGTCAAATATATATATATATATCAAGTCCGACTAATGACTTCCCGTGCCTCGCATAGGGGGCACCACAGAACGACAACATATATGACATCAGGCTGGTGACATCGGTGTCTGGAGGATTGATGTCATTCTCTACATCGTGGGTCTGAAATGGTTAACGAGCATCTTTCCAGATGCACGGAAATGAAAAACGATCGCTTGCGTTATACAATTATAACAATTTTTATTGTTTAACTTTGCATCTGAGATATTTAGTTTGTGCTAACAACATTGATTTTTTTATCTATTTTAATGTCGCGGAAAAATTAAGAGTTAAATTTTTTAATTATTTTTTTTATAATAAACACGTGCAGCTGATGTCTCCTTCAAGAGGCTTTAACTTTTGTTTCTTAACCAGAAGATTAAGGGCAAGCTACTCGATTAACTTTCAGCAGATGAGTGCAGTTTTTGGAGTGAGGGTCCGGAGTGAGATGAGTGTGGGGGAATGGGAGGTCCAAAATTTGGAGAGAGGAACGAAAGGGAAGTTTGGGAGGAGGGGAGAAGGTGTGGGTCGCTATTTTCCCGATGTGCTCCATTAATAAATCATGAATTATGAGAAGAAAGGTTTGGTGGGGAAGTATGAGACAGAGAAGGGAAGGGAGGGGAGGGGGGTCCACCAGCTTACTTGCCTTGTATGCACGAGAAAACTGTTTCCGTTTTCCTGCTCAGTTCACACCTCCCTCTTTCATTAGCGCCAACCATCTCCAGCCCCTTTCCCCCGGCGGTCGCACGGCCGAAGGAATTAAGAAAATGACCCCAACAGAATGAAGATAAATGACCTGTCGACGTCATGGCAGGACGGTAAGAGGAAGATGTTGGCATTAAACTTATCACAATTGGAAGAGGTGTTACATCCCTTGTGGGAAGGAGTTATTATATTCCTCCTGAGGAATAGGTATATATATATATATATTAGGGCTGCGGAAATAAAAGACTAATTTCTCGATTAATCGGTAAAAATTTGCATACTAGCTAATTACCCGCGCTTTTCTCCGGTAAATTATGATTTCAGTTAACGTTGAGAACCCGTAAACACTAATTCAAAACACTTTTGATTTCAATCTGAATCAGGATGAATATACTAAAAATATTAACCTAAATCGCCTTGTCTTTATCTCTCAAGATCTCATAAAATTGAATGGGGGATAAAAGCTTAAAGGTAAAATCTGACTTAACGTTCCCACTGAACATGGCCGCCATCTTTGTTGATATGCCGCGTACCAAAGGAATTGGAAAATTCAACTATTAAAATTCTAAAACTAAACCTAACCCTAACCCTAAATTCACAATTATAACTAAACCTAACCCAAAACTTAAATTAACAAATAAAAATTATAAATCTAAACCTAAAAAACAAAGGAAGAGATCGCAGAATTAATTGCTATATGTCCTATTTGGGAACGTATAATCGGATACAGCCACTTAAACAGTATCCGAAAAAAGACATTTGGTGCCCCCGGCCCCGAAGAAATGGACATTATGAGTTCACTGCACTGCAGTATTTTAATAAAGGTTCTTACGTATTTATATACCAAGTTTGCTAATATTTATATAGCTCATGAAAGCAAAAGAAAAACAACATAATGGGGCCTCTTACCCTAGGGATGGTCACCCTAGCAAAATACCCACGCTCTACTGCGGAAGTTAGGATTTTAGTAAGCGTTGAAAACCCGTTTTACATCAATTCAAAGAGCCAATTGATTGCAGTCTGAAACTTGATGGATATACTTGTTTGTCAATATTTGTCAATGTAGTTTAATATCAAATGGATACTAAAATGACATTACTGGCCGCTGTGCAAAATGGATGCAGGATGTGCCTATCTCATAAGGTCTGAGGATTTCAATGTAGGTCATAGAGATACGTATCTATATTTTTTTAATTTTCTTTTTAAATCTAAAGGTAAAAATGCTTTAAATGTTTACGAAAAAAAAATTAAGGTCCTGGCCCTGAAGGAACAGACGTTAGGACTTTGGAAATTTTATTCGTATTATTTTAAAAAAATCAAATTTGGTCTCTAATTTATCCATTTACCCAGAAGCCACTTTTTAAATTACCTTTTATATAACTAATGTTCAAAAATGGTATACGGGCCCCCAGCCCTAAAAGGTGATGTTTTTAAAGCTTTTACCTTTGATGCCAGAAACCTTCGCAGTAGCATACCCAAAAACTTTCTAAAGTTAAATGGCCGTGGGATGAATATTTACTATTAAAACGTCTTTTAAAAAACTCAAATGAGGGTCAGGGGCCCTATCGGTGTAATATGTATCGTTAAAAAAAAACAGCTTATTTCAATTTGGATCATGATGAAGATATTTGTTAGTCAGAATTTATTTTACAAATTCGAGTAAAAATCGAATGATCAAAATGTCTTAAACGATAACAAAAAAGGAGATTAAGGACCTTCGGCTACAAAAGATTGAAAAAATATAATTTTAATGCCCTAAGGAATTTTAATATAGGCCATCTTGTTTTTATCTTCCATATTTTGTAAAAAAAATACATTTACACAGTACCCAAAACTTTTTATTTGTAATTTAGCAAATATAAGGTGAAAAAATACATTTGGGTCCCGAACCCCCAGTGACTCATAATTTTGCCTGTTACCATCCCAAAATTTCATGCTTCTACCTACACAGGAAGTATGAGAATTTGAGATGATTAACTATTTATTTAAGAAGAAATACATTTGGGCCCCCAGCCCCCAGTGAGTGGCAATTTAAATAATTTTTTCGCCTGTTACCAGCGCGGGAGTGTACTCAACAGTTTCCTTAAAGTTGCATGCATCTACCTACATGGGAAATGGGAGAAAATGTGATGAGAAATATATATATTTTACGCCAATTATCGTCGCGATAGGCTACTCAACAATTTTGCAAAGTTTCATGTTCTACCTTCACGGGAAATTGAAGAATTAGTGATGATTCACTTTTTATATAAGAAAACATACATTTGGGCCCCCGGTTCCCAGTAAGTGATACTTTAAATATTTCCTTTGCATGTTACCATCGCGGGAGTGTACTCCACAACTTCCAAACGTTTCATGTTTCAACCTACACGGGAAAGTGGAGAAGTAACGATTACAGCACATTACAGTAACGATTTTCAGTATTTTAAAAAAAGTTTTGGGGCCCCCGGCCCGTATGAGTGTGAATTCTAAAAACATTATACGCCAATAATCGTTGCGAGAGGCTACTCAACAACTTACCAACGTGTCATGCTTCTACTTACACGGAAAGTTGGAGAATTAGTGATGAGTCAGTTTTTAATGTAAGAAAAAAAAACTACATTTGGGTCCCCGGACCCCAATAAGTGATAGTTTAAGTATTTTTTTCGCCCGTTACCAACGTGGAAGTGTACTTAACAACTACCAAAAGTTTCATGCTTTCACCTACACACGAAATAGAAGAATTATTGATTTTCAGTTTTATATAGCTTATTTTAGGAAAAAAGCAAAATAATGGGCCCCCTAACCCTAGGTGTAGTCACCTGGGGTTGAAACATAGTCCATGACCTTTCCAGGGTCAAATGAGGGTCCCATGCAATATTTCAGCACTCTGCGTCCTACGTTGTGGAATTCTATTGGTAACAAACAAACTTTCATCTTTATATACTAGATATATATATATATATATATAATATATCACCCAGGGAATACATATTACATCTCTTCGGGGACTATGTATTATATCCCTACAGAAAAAATGTATTATCTCTCCATGCAGAGAATAGCTATTGTATCCCCACAAAGGAATGGGTATTGTTTCACCCAAATGAATAGGTATTGTTTACCCTCAAAGGAAGAGTATTGTTTCCTCCAAATGAATAGGTATTGAATCCCCCTCAAAGGAATGGGTATTGTATCCCCTCAAAGGCAAGGGTTTTATTTCCCCCAAAAGTCATAGGTATTGTATCCCCCAAAAGAAAAGGCATTGTTTCCCCCCGAGCGCACTATTGACTTTGCTGCCCAGCCACCATTTCATGACAGCACCTTTATCCACAGCAGCCACTCATTACAGCCCAATCATCCACAGCAGCCACTCATTACAGCCCAATTATCCACAGCAGCCACTCATTAAAGCCCAATCATCCACAGCAGCCACTCATTACAGCCCAATTATCCACAGCAGCCACTCATTACAGCACAATCATCCACAGCAGCCATTCATCACTTCACAAATATTCACTGTGGACAATCATTACAGCACATTCATCCACAGCAGACATTCCTTACACTACAATCATCCACCGCTGTTATTCATTAGATCACAATCATCCACTCAGCATTGCATTGTTAAGCTGCTACTTTTCATGTCTCATGACAAACAACAACAGATCTGTAGCCGTTCAAAAACAGTTGGAGTCCATTTTGAACCGGACAGAGGGTGTCGACATCTAGGGGTTGGACGTTATAAATCTATGCCAGACGTAATGAAAGTGCATAGGGGCCTGGTTGATTTTGATGAGGGCTGTAGATAAGGGACACATTATATTTTATTTCGTTAGCTTTTATTTCAATTATATTTTTTTTTTTAAAGTTGAGAAGCAATTAGGACAGGAATGGGGGCTGTACCGGATGCACATTCTGTTCTTTCTCAGCTAACGCGTCGCATTAAAATGACCTTGACCTAGTTTTGCCTGGCAATGAATGCTAATGTTGATTAATAAGTTCGTGTTCTTGATGTGTTTTTTTTCTCTCTCTTATTTTATTTGATTTTATATTCAGTTTGAACATTGAAAACGTTTACCTAAGATGAACTTATTATATTTTATTTTAAAATGGAAAACATTTTCTGTTATTCTCTAGTAAATGGAAAACATGTTATGTTGTTCTCTAGTAAATGGAAAACATGTTATGTTGTTCTCTAGTAAATGGAAAACATGTTATGTCATTCTCTAGTAAATGGAAAACATGTTATGTCATTCTCTAGTAAATGGAAAACGTGTGACGTTATTCTCTAGTAAATGGAAAACAGGTAAAAAGGGTATGAGGTAGCCTGAAAGGACGTAACAAAACAGCGAACGTATCGGCAAAGAGCCTTTCTCGACGAAGGAACAATACACAAATAAAACTAACATAAAGAAATGAAAGATAAAAACTTAGCTGCGGTGAAATCCAAAGAGTCAATGATAGCAATGTAGGTTGAGAGTAGTGTGAGTATGTTATTCTCACGGTTGGATGCCAGGTTATTCTCACAACTGGACGCCAGGTTATTCTCACAACTGGACGCCAGGTTATTCTCACAACTGGACGCCAGGTTATTCTCACAACTGGTCGCCAGGTTATTCTCACAACTGGACGCCAGGTTATTCTCACAACTGGACGCCAGGTTATTCTCACAATTGGATACCACGTTATTCTCACATTTGCACACCAAGTTATTCAATGAAGTAGCTCACATCATAAATCTGGTGTTACATTTGCCTGTAAAACACGTTATAAACTTTGCCCCTTGCTAATAACATAAGGTCACAATATTAAGTCTCCCAGAACAATGTTTGTCCACTGGGTGCTTTTCCTAGAAAATTGTACCTGTCCTTACAATAATATAACTATATTACCCATACTATCTTTGAATTGAACCTGCCCTCACTATTTTAGAACTGTGTCTGTCTCACTTAGGATAGAAACTTTACTCACAGGCTTCGAATTTTTTAGATTTGTCTTTGTCATCTTTTTATTGGGCCGGTATCCGAAAATATCCGCAAATAAACAGGAAGAGAAACACGATACGAAAAAATATATAAACGTGTCTTTAGATCATGGCTTCAATTCCCATGCGATCTACATGTCGTTACGGTATTGAGTGCAGGGGAGGGGGGGAGAGATAACAGAGGAGAAAGTTAGAAAATGTAGGGTTGAAGTGTAAGGAGGTATCAAATATGGCGTTAATGAGTGTCTGAAACTGGTGAAAGGGCTCGGCCATTTACACAAGGATGTGATTAAAAGCTAACGAATGCACTCTCAGTTTTATTGTTGATGTTGTTGAAAGGCTCTGCCATTTTATCTCTGCATGTATTTCTGTGATCACAAGAGAGCGCAGCCCTTTAACTCGGCTGTTCATTATCGGCGGAACAAGGAATATTTTTGTTTCTTTTTAAATGCTATTAATATCGAGTTTCAGCGTAAAAATTCCGGCTGAAAAACGTAAAAATTTGGTGCGAGCGAGAATTTAATTTTTTAACATATTCTCAACGTTTAGATTACGTCAAGGCCAGCCACAGAATAGGTTTACATAAATTAAACGTTTTGGGGTCACGACCCCTTCTTAACTTTGTTTTTAAAATCAACTTTCCGAAAATTGCATTTTATTTTTAACTCATTATTCGAGCTTAGAGGCGTTTGTTTTTGGCTCTTCTGTGATTATGGCTGACGATACTTTGTTTATGTTCGTGAAAAATTGACAAGAGTGACACCATTAGTTAAAATCATTAAACCTTTAAACACTAGAGCAGGGGTCTCCAAACTACGGCCTTCTCATCCGGCCCCTGGAGAACTTTTAAACTTTAAAAAAAAAAATAATAATAATTATATTTTTACCTTAGTTTACAACAAAACTTAGTAGTTGGTGGGTTAGTACTCGGCCCCCAAATTAATGCCGCCCTCCGGCAGCAAAGTTTGGGGACCCCTGCACTAGAGGATAGATGAACAAAGAGCAAAGGGGTAATATTACATTAGGCAATTACATGTGTTTCTAACTTGGAAATACAACTCAAAAATAATTTAATACACCCTTCCCGTGTATGTGTGTCAGTGAACGACATACTCTAGTTCTAACCCTTGTTGCTATTGTGTCCTGCTGCACTGTCTTAATGAATTTCACAAACAAGCAAAAACATCTTAAATGCCCATCTTGTTCAAATGTTTATATTTTTAAACGTATGTTTATCAAGTATTCCCAATCAAATTAGATATTCAGGCCAGGCTCATGTAAAATACTCTAGATTCATTCAGTCACTATACTGGGTGTAGTCATTAAAAATGACGAGAGGACGGAATCAACGAGACAACATTTAAATACAGAAAGATTATTACACTGTATAGGGGCGTCAATAAATGACGTAGCGTACCCAAGGGAAAGGGGAGTCACACATTTGTAACGATGTGTGACGAGGGGGAGAGGGGTCACACATTTGTAACGATGTGTGACGAGGGGGAGAAGGGTCACACATTTGTAACGATGTGTGACGAGGGGGAGAAGGGTCACACATTTGTAACGATGTGTGACGAGGGGGGGGCAGGTGTTTAAGAACTGTGTCGTCACATCCAAACAACAAAACGTAAAACTTTAAATTAAAAAAAAACCACTTAAATATGTGATTGCTAACAATTTTTTCCATCACATTTTACATGACATCACGCGTGTAGCCTCCCACTAAATACATACTTAAAGGACAAAAAAACAGTGATTTGAAAGATGCTCATGCAGGATTATTGCGTGGCGTCAAAGCTTTGTGCTGTCGTATTAGAAGATGGGTCTAACTTTTGTGTCGAGTGACCAGTGGGGTAGGGTGTGAAAATCGGCTGAAATCGCGTGTGAAGTATTTCATGGATGGCACGACATGAAACTAAAAACATCAAATAAGGGAAACAGATTAAACACGAGTATTAAACGGACGAGTAAGAATTTCTAAAGCCCTAGCCGGCGGCTCACAATGACTTCGCCGCTCCATATCAAGATTACGTCCAAAATCTCACAGCATCAAGAAAGTTTGCTTTTATTCTTTTAATGCCAGGGATAAGGATCGAGCAACAACAACAAACAAGCAAAGGGAGACAAATAATTTAGTAGAAGAAAGACAATCTTGTTTTCGCAGAAGTGAATTGCGAAAATCTTTAAATGTCGTTTTTAAGCCACTCGTTTTACAGTATTTTTATTTTCGACTACAGCCTCTCTATTCGCCTCAAAATTTGTTTATGATGATAATGCGGGTTTCTTGTGAAAAGCTAAATTTCCATGCTATCAGTCTACCATGCTCACTAAGATCTGCTTTTCAAAACTTACCTTGCATAAAATATAAATTTAAAAATTATTGCAGATGTTGTTTTTTTTAATCGTTTCATTTCCACAATGATTTGGCAAGACTTTAACTTATGTTTCATGAGATTACACCTCTAGGGACTTCCTTCTGTGTCCATCATGAGATTACACCTCTAAGGACTTCCTTCTGTGTCCATCATGAGATTTGACCTCTAAGGACTTCCTTCTGTGTCCATCATGAGATTTGACCTCTAAGGACTTCCTTCTGTGTCCATCATGAGATTTGACCTCTAAGGACTTCCTTCTGTGTCCATCATGAGATTACACCTCTAAGGACTTCCTTCTGTGTCCATCATGAGATTACACCTCTAAGGACTTCCTTCTGTGTCCATCATGAGATTTGACCTCTAAGGACTTCCTTCTGTGTCCATCATGAGATTACACCTCTAAGGACTTCCTTCTGTGTCCATCATGAGATTACACCTCTAGGGA
>MUZC01000052.1:1016343-1038263 GCA_002072015.1 Radix auricularia | reverse complement strand
ATATATATATATAACCGCATTTTCCTCTTTCCTCCCCACTTTACCTATTTTTTCCAGTTCGTGATCTTTTATTTCATATTTAACACGATCAATGACGCGTGGTACTCCTAATTGATCAGTGTCATTCTAACGAATTTTTAACATAGCCACCAGTTATTTAAAAAAATTATGAAGTATGATTAACACATCAATTACATCTAAATAGCCTATTCATACGTTGCGATGAATAAGGTTTAATTTTAAGCCCTTGGCGCTGACTTCACAAAGATCACATTATTCCACATCAATATGCAGAGATACATTTTAAAAATAAAAAAAAATAAAAAAAAAAAAATTTTTAAAAAAACTTACAAGGGAAAAAATGGGGGAAGGTGGTAAAAGAATATTATTTAATGTTTTTTTTTTTTAATTCATGATTTGAAAGGAGAAAAAGGTTATGGTGGGGAGGGGGAGATGCAGGGAGGTCTGACTTTTGAACTTGTAGCTAACGTTGAAGGGATCTAATCACGAATGCATCAGCGTTTTCAAGTAATTCACTACGGATGGCCTCACGTACACTGTAGAGAAGCAATTAGCCCGTCCAGCTCCTCGGTCCTGTTTCGATCACAGTTAACAAGGCGGGGAGAGAGATTAGCTGCATATTAACAGTGAATGATCGGTGGCCATTCGCCTCACCTTTCTTGGATGTGTATGTTCGTGAGTGTGGGGGAGAGGGGACACAGGTATTTGACAACTTTATTTCTGCCACAACTTCCGGTCCCGCATCACCCAAAACCACCCAGAGATCACAATTTTTACCAAGTTAGCTGTTTGGTTGTGTAAAGGTTCGGTGATTACCAACACAACTACACGCATACACGCATTCACACACCCTTGAACCAAAACTTCGCCACAGTTCTAAGTATAGCAAAAAATGTTATATAATTTTTTAAAACACTTAAAAAACAAGTTTTTCACTATAAATCCTTCATATACGAGACATAACTATAAGGATGTTCATTATAATACGCAGGGCAAAACAATCCGAAAACACTAAAGTCTAGTATGTCTCGTAAAACGTGTTTAATATAATGCGCACCGATCGTGAATATATTTTTAGCGCATTTTCGAGAAGTCGAATGCGCTATTGCACCCGTTTTGTCTGTCCGTCCGTCTGTCATCACCCTAGATCACAGCATCCATAAGTCCTAGACCCATGATGTATATATGTTTTTTGTTTGTCCTGACCTGCCATTTGTGCATCAACACTCAGTTACTCGATCCGTTAAAAAACCCCGTTAAAACTACCAAAAAATATTTCGAATCGAGAGGTAACACTAGCGCAGAGAACGGCCGCCATTTCCGGAAGTCTAATACATAGTTTTTCAAGCATTGAAGAGTGGTGCGAATTAGTTGTTTTTTTTAGTTGACGTCATTAGAATATGTGTAAAAGTTTAGAGAGTTTTGCGTCATCATTTGTGGTGACTTGTAGTTAGATTAAAGAGAAAATAAAAAAAATTTAAAATGTAAAGACAAGACTTTTGAATAAAAAAAAATGTCAGGTATATTTATTACACAAGACAATTCATAAAAATATGTCTAAAATCTAAACACAATTACTGATAACTACATAATGCTGATATCTAACATAAGTACTGATACATAATACGAAAATGCGCTAACACGTCCTGAATTCCAATAGGGACCAGGCTTAACATGATTTTTTAAAGTAATGTCAATGTAATGCGCATCTTATTGCGCGACATGAAAGGTTGTTGAACATAATACGCACCACAACACTCTATCTCAAAAAATTATCTATTATATAATGCGCTAAGGCGCATTTCCGTCCGTCAGTGTGAAGCCCTTATGTCCCACAACTCTTGATTACTTTTTTTTTTTTATTGAAAATATAGACATAAAATCATAATGATTTTGGTTTTGAGATTAACTGAGCGTGTGGTTTTGCGCGCCGTAAAAAAATGAAGTGGCGTCATGAAGCTTTTATTATATTAATTTATTTGATGTTACTTAATATGTTGATTATAATCCGAGTGTGTGAATAAGCATGTGTGCGAGTGTGTTAATGTGTGTATGTAAGTGCATAGAATGCTAAAAGTGAAATTAAATATTGAAAAGACGTTTACCAGGTAATGGTTTATGTATAGTTAAAATTATGCACTGGATTATGAAAAATTCCGTTATTTTTATGAGCACAAGTTTTTGCCGATGCGTTCTTCGTGTGTGCTTTAATAAAAGATAACGGGAAGTCATTGAATGTGACTTAACAACTGTTATTGAGAAGATCAATCTCCAATCATTTTTTGAGATGGTTTTAGTTTATGTTTCATTTTAGAAGAAATGAGCCCTTGCGCATTAGTTGGACGATTACTCGCATGAATAGCCACAATGGGAAATAAACAGTGAAAAGAAATTATAATCGCTATTGAAATTTCATCATTTATAATTGTAACGTGTAAATGGGTAAGATTGAGGCTGATGGCGCATATTTATTTTTAAAGAAAACGGAACATTTCTAAAATTTTAAATTGTATTTTACAATAATAAAATCACACGAAGATGGTTCTAACTAATTTCTCTTAGTCACTGTTAAATAACTATAGAAATAAATGTGAAGAAATTATTTCATTGCAGACGAAATATCAATTTTACATTTTAATATAAGCTTTTATTTATCTACGTATATTATCGGATGGAGGCAAATTTTATACGGGCATATAACAAGTCAAAATTACAGAAAATGAAACTTCTTAATAGAAAATTTAACACAGAACCGCTTTTGAAGCATTTAACAAGTGATTTATCATAGAAACGATTGCAAATATTTGTTAGGACGAAGATGTATTTCTCTTAGGTGCTTACTTAATACAAGGTAGTGTTTTGGATCGATTTCATTATAAACTGACATTAAGGAAATTCGTATATAAAGTAAACGCGCAGGGATATTAAATAATATTATGGTACGTGTATACGTGTTTATACACTGTTGTAAGAGTGGGGTTAAAAAGCGGAATTGTATTTTTTTTAAGAGGGGCAACTTTGTGAACTATTTGAAGGGTGCATTTCATTTCTTGGGTCATGATTTTATAATATCGCAGATCCCTGAGTGGCACTATTTCTTAGCCACTGATAATATCCTTTTTGAAAAGATTAAGAAAACCAGCAGTGTAAAAATTTAAGCCCAAACCTTGCGATTCAACGCGTGTTTTTTTTAAAAACAAATAGACAATATTAAAAAATCTCCCCAACCCTACACATCCCAATCACATAAGAATTAAACAGCTCAATAAAAATAAATCTAATTTGTTCTAATTAAAGGTCATACATCAACTGTAAAGGAATGGATGTTGTGGATTAATTGGTAGATTAATGAAAAAGCTTACTTAAAAGAAACTTATTGCTAGAATAATGCAATGTTATGGTACGTGCTATGGTTAAAACTGTAGAGTTGTCTATTGGTGCATGTTTGTGTGTGTGGGGGGAGGGGCTATGTGCGAATGTGTGTGTGATTTGGTTATTTCTATGTCTGCTAATGTTGCGCCTCTAACATGACAACCAGTATTTTAAAAAGTATATATACAAACAAAAATAATAATAAATTTCTACGGTGTAGATAGAAAGGGGTCGAAACGTCCAGGGTCGAAACGCCCTAGGGTCAAAAAGTCCCTTGGTGGAACTGTCCGGGATCGAATCGCCCCGGGGTCGAATCGACCGGGGTCGAACCTTCCGTGGTCGAACCGACCCAAGTCGAAACGACCTGGGGACAAAACGTCCTGTGGTCGAACTGCCAGGGTCGAACAGTCCGGGGTCGAATCGTCCGTGGTCGAGGTGTCCAACCACCAAATAGAAAATACTTTTTGCACAACTAAAGTAAACCAGCAGGGTACATTTTCAGCTCAAACCTTGCGATTTAAGGTGTTTCTTTAAAACAAATTAACTCATACATACCTTAATTTAGCATCAATATTCACATAATTAATATCTGACCCATAAAATAATCCTATTAATTTGACTAAGGCCATGCTAAGCCTAGAAATAGAAATAATGTTTTGTAGAGCTTTTCCCATGAAAAAAGTAATCTTATAACATGTATTTTACTCAAAGTCCTAACGAATGATGAAACATCCATTTTAAAAAATTGGGTACGTTTCTCGAACAATGCGGTTGTATGACATACGCTTTAGGTAAAAACTGTTCTTTAAGGTGTAAATATATCAAGTGTAAAGAAATATCACGGGTATTATGACTTATAAGTAGGATATAGCATAAGAAAGTGCGTGTTATGTCGAAAAAAAAACCACACTGACAACAACTCATTTTGTGCCAAGCTGTTTTGAGTTTATTAGATGAATAGTGTACAACGGGAATAAAGATTGATATAAAGTGAATTGTTACTATTAGAAAAAATGTGTGGGAATATAGAATGATTGACATAACATTTATAAGGAGATCAATTTCTCACCATTGTCTTAAAAGCAGCATTGTTCTTATGTTTTTATACACGTTAAAGGAACATGTGCCTTGATAACAAATAAACCATATTTTCCTCTCTCCCCAAGCCACAATATTCACAAATATTATCTGGCTAAGCATATTCTATTCGTCTTGAACTAATATTATGCTTAGACTATAAATGAAATGTGTGTTTTCTAAGAACCAAAGGAATCATGTGGAAAGATATTGTTTTCATGTTTTGATTCACGTGAAAAGAAAGTGAGCCTTGCCCGTTAGATTTTTGTAACTGTTAACGACATTTGTTATCCTGGTAGAGTATATAGCATGCGTTATTAAAGGGGTTCGAGCATGGTGAAAGAAAGTCATCAATCGATCTGAATGAAAGGATGTGGTGGAGCAGACCAGGGCCCTACATGGTCTGTAGCTGGAAGGATGTGGTGGAGCAGGCCAGGGCCCTACATGGGCTGTAGCTGGAAGGATGTGGTGGAGCAAGCCACGGATGATAATAATGATGCTATATTAAAGCAGAAATACCAAAATTGATGGGTAATATTTAAATTAATAATATTTTTATTTTTTCTCGACACACATATCGTTGTTTTTATTAAGAAGGTGTTTGATTTATCTCTAACCTAATTTCCAGATGCGTTTACATTCATTTTAAAGTAGAATTTGAGACCCAAAACCAAAATAAAGTTATTCCTATTGTGCCTACCCCGTAGCGTAGCACGGGTATTTTGCTCGTCATGATATAAAGAGATAAATAAAATAATTTTAAAATTCAATAATTCAATTAGTGTCCATTCGATCGATTTGAAATTTCGATTTGTTGTTTTTATCATTGGCATGAGCCTGTCTGCAAAATTTCAGCTTGCTAGCTTACGAGAAAGATGGTTAAAAAAAAGTTTTTTCGCCAAGGTCGTACAGTCGGTCGGTCGCCCGCCCGGCTCAGACACCACAAGTTACTATAAATGATTTTTAAAAAACAAATACGCAAGCCTTACAAGAGGACATCACAAAAAAACGAGCATGTCGACAAAAAGCCGATTTCTGGAATAACACAACAGCTAAGCTTTATTTTATTTTATTTTATTTTCGTGCGGCTATTAGTTTGTGTCGGTTTCTCGGCTGACGAAGGCCTTTTTCCGACACGTTCGTTGTTTACTGGCATCCTGTCAGTGTCAGGCTTAGGTTATAATATACCCTTTTTACATAACATTTTCTTTTTTCACCCAGCCTTATCACACAACTTATATCCTAACCGTAGTAAATATTATTGTGACAGGCAGAGAATTTTGACTGGGAAAGTTACGCCTCGCCTAATGAGTTAAGAACGGGTTGATATCATGGTGTATGGATGCAGTCATTTATTTATCGCCAAATGTGTCAAGGGCTATAGTTGATATCATGGTGTTTGGACATAGCTTATCCTCGATCCATAATGTTTGCTAATTAGGAATAATTCTCGATTCGTGTGCCTGGGGTTTGTCCAAAACTTCACTTCCTCTGACCTTTCAGATTGTGGTTTTTCTCTTTGAAGTATTTTCATCTTCAAATAATTTGCAAATTTATTTTGATCATATTTATTATTCCTTATTATTTTTAAGTAATTTTCAAAGCGGTTAAGTGAAACCTGAAGAAAAATTAATTAGCGGTGTACCGGATTTCGGCTCCGCTCCGGAAACCCGGAATCCGGACATGTTTTTCAAATCCGACTCAGGTAGGATTTCACTTTATAAATCCGACCAAATTCGGCTGGCCGGTAGAGTACTCATATATATCATCCTGCCACTTGATGGTGAGGTTCATCGCAAGTGGAATCTAAAAGCTGCTTTACTTAAAGGAGTGTGCAGACCACGCAGACCTGGTGCACGGTGATTTTCGTTGTGTCAGTTATTATCAAATTTAATGGTAGGTACTCAGGAGTAGACATATTTTGAGAGATACACTCGAACCTGAGTGAGAGGCGCCTGTGGTGGTTGGGATGTGTCCAGATGATGGGCTCGGAGCCCTGCTTTACGGCGATTGATCTGAGGAAAAGAGGCCCCTGGCGCGACACAAAAACATCTGCAAGAAAGCCACCACTCGACCACCGCGTCCCACGATGAATTTCTCATGTATTTTTTTAGCGTTGAGCTTTCTAAAATTGCATACCATTACGAGCTAACATACATATCAAATTTTATTTTCAAAAATTTGAATCCGGGACAGCCCTAAAATAGATTAACATAGCTCATGTCATGAAATAAAGTTATCTCTGTAGGTTACACAAGAATTTGCGAACCACTGGCCTACCTGTTGTTTTCTTTGTATGTGTGTGTGTGTGTGTTTTTAAATATATTTCAAAGTTCAATTTCCTATCGATAATATAATATAAATAATAAATAGAAAATTTGTTTTCTATATGCGGCGTAGTAATTTAAAGCCGTGATTGACCCTGACCAAATGGGACACAGAGGTTGACGTAGAAAATAATTCTCCCTCCAGATAAAATCAAAGTTAATGACATCCCTGTCATCGCCTGCGCGTGCGAGTCTGTGCGTGACCTGAGGCCATTGACCCAAACACAAGAATGGAAACCCTTCATTTATGGGCCAGACACAACAATCATCATCATCATCATCGTCAAACCAAAAGGAAGCCAACAAACTCTGTTGATCGATAAGTTCATTGGGACAATAAATAATAATGCAATACTGTATGCAGTTATAAATACCCAAAGAAAACATTGGATTTTATTTTCAAAAGAATAGTCATCAATAATATTCAAAATCCTTTCGAGGCTACTTAATTCCTTTAAGATAATTAGCCGTCATGACAACTTCAATATAACAATTATTTACGTAGCAGTTTTACAAAAACTTTCCCATGAAAATACTCCGTTTGGACGTAATTGCATGCGTTACGGATACATAACATTTCAACAAGAATTTCGAATAAACATGAAATTTAACTTTTAAAATATTCTTTCAAAAAGAAGATCATAAAAGTTTGGTTGTCCCATCGAGATTAGTTTTAATTAAAGCAAAATCTTTACATTGACTGGAGAATATTTTCAAATGGGGAAGAGCAACAAAATAAAATTCCCACACGCGCATGTAGAGCGTTGTGACATCAAAACATGGAAACGAAATGTCCTGTTGCAGATAGTTGGTCTGAACTGTTAACAAAGTCCTTCTAGGATTCGTTGGTTTGTATGCAAAATAACAAACTCGTGTGCAGAGCTGCACAGCATCCATTTTTTAATTGTTAAAAATTACACTTCACACACACAGATAATCTACTTTCCTTATCAAAATGATTCGTGGGAATTCTAAACTGCTGCTCGGCGTCGGTGAGATGTATCCGCGGCCGCGCAGTGTAAAGGGAGACAATCCAGACAACGGCGTGTTATCGTTTGCAATGAAGGGGGCACAACTCAATCATTTGAATAGACGTGAATATATATTATTTTTTTAAAGCTCATGGACAAATTTATCATGGCACTTGTCCCGCGAACACGGACTGTGCCTAGAAAACATCGTCAATATGCTCGATTGGACTTTATTGATTCGGGAATGGAAAATATTGATCACGTGCAACATCCAGCCAATCAAAGGCCAACGATAATATCGTTAATAACTTAGAAGCTTTTTGGTAAAGAAATTTGCGGGGGCTTTTTTCTTTGCGTACTACTTGGACATTCAAATAAGTCATTAATGTAAAGATGGAATGCAAACGAAGTAATTCCATACCTTATGGAGCGTTGCATAAATACTAAAGCCTACAGATTTATTAAAGAAATAGCAACCGGGCAGTGAATAAAATAGATACGATAATTTTTAAATTAAATAATTTTGACTAAACATACGATTTTTATAATTATAAAATTCAATTGTAGCATTCAATGTCCGTTCATGGTGCTTTTTATCAACGAAAGTAGATTCTAAGGTTTAAAAAAACTGCTGGAACAAGATGGCCAATCTCATAAATTGTTCTATTTGAATGAGGTGGTTAGCAAAGGCGTATGTTTTTTGTCACAGTTGTACCTTTCAAGAGAAATAGAGGTTATTGTAATTAGAAGTTGTTGTTTTTTTTCTGTGATAACGTCATTGAGCTAATGTACAAAAAACAAATCATTTTCTTACACCGAATTATGATGATTTTTAAAATGTATTTTAAAAATAGATTTTTTGCGTGAAAATGATCATAGTTTCATTTGGCTATTGCTTCGTGTTGTATATTGAATGTTGGAGTTGAACAAATCGTATTTTGTCATCTACCCGACTCATGCATTGTTTTTCATGTATACAAATTAAATGCATGCCATTGTTAAAAGTAACAATAATCTTTTCTGTGGAAACGGTTTAAATCATTTATGATCTTAGCGTTGCTCGAAGGCAGCCGAATTCTCTTCTGTTGGAAAGACGATTTATGTACGTCTGGACATCGTAGAGGATTTTCCGGTGTCAGTAATGTTTAACTCACTAAGAACCAGAGTTTACAAGAGTACTAAGGACTAAGGACGCGGCGTTAAGCCCACTGGGGAGGGAGAAGCGGGCGGGGGATTAGTGTTTAAGGCGATCGTAGTGTTGTTGACGGCCGAGGCGAGCTACATTGTCAAGTTAGCTTGAGTGGTAGCACCAGTAGCACAACAACAAACACCCCACACGGGGGAATTCAGAGTTTCTCTTCTTGTAGGAGGTGACAGCGGTATAACGTTCTGGTGATTCTCGCGGGTTGTGATGCCCGTACACGCTTGGTCATTTTAACGTGTTGTCGATTGAAGTTAAAGTACTGAGTTGGTACTTTTAGAGATATCGATTTTACTTTGAACGCTCCTAGTTTATTTTTAACACTTTGTTTTATCTGTACAGCAGCTTCTTCTATAGAGGAGATTATTGCGTACGCAGACCATGCCAGTCAGTTGGCAAGTACGCAGCGCTCATAGTCCGCGGCTGTGAGTGTTCCACGCTATTTTCAGCCGAATTTTATACCCTAAATAATATCTGGTATCCATTCGGTAAACTCTTGGCCCCGTGACCAATACCTGCTTTGACGGAGATTCGAACCATATGACCTTCGTTACTCAAGCCGAGCGCGTATGCCGCTCGACCATTGTGTCCCTTTATAACACATTAATGTTTACTCACGGGAAATTTTGTTTGCAACTGTTTGGGATGCAAATCAATAGCAATCTGAAAAAAAAATGTTTTGATATTTATTTTACGCCTCAGTGTGACCCAATTTTACCCATCCACACGATCCATTCACCGCCTCAGTGTGACCCATTTTTACCCATCCACACAATCCATTCACAGCCTCAGTGTGACCCACTTTTACCCATCCACACAATCCATTCACCGCCTCAGTGTGACCCATTTTTACCCATCCACACGATCCATTCACCGCCTCAGTGTGACCCATTTTTACCCATCCACACAATCCATTCACCGCCTCAGTGTGACCCAATTTTACCCATCAACACGATCCATTCACCGCCACAGTGTGACCCATTTTTACCCATCCACACAATCCATTCACCGCCACAGTGTGACCCATTTTTACCCATCCACACAATCCATTCACCGCCTCAGTGTGACCCACTTTTACCCATCCACACAATCCATTCACCGCCTCAGTGTGGTCCAATTTTACCCATCCACACAATCCATGCACCGCCTCAGTGTGACCCATTTTTACCCATCAACACGATCCATTCACCACCACAGTGTGACCCATTTTTACCCATCCACACGATCCATTCACCGCCTCAGTGTGACCCAATTTTACCCATCAACACGATCCATTCACCACCACAGTGTGACCCATTTTTACCCATCCACACGATCTATTCACCACCACAGTGTGACCCAATTTTACCCATCCACACAATCCATTCACCACCACAGTGTGACCCAATTTTACCCATCCACACAATCCATTCACCGCCACAGTGTGACCCATTTTTACCCATCAACACGATCCATTCACCACCACAGTGTGACCCATTTTTACCCATCCACACAATCCATTCACCGCCACAGTGTGACCCATTTTTACCCATCCACACAATCCATTCACCGCCTCAGTGTAACCCATTTTTACCCATCCACACAATCCATTCACCGCCTCAGTGTGACCCACTTTAACCCATCCACACAATCCATTCACCGCCACAGTGTGACCCATTTTTACCCACCCACACAATCCATTCACCGCCTTTGTAGAAGTCTTGTACCGGCCGTTGAAACAGAGTTAATCCGGGGCTGGAAACCAAAATTGGGTCAGTCAGTTAAGTTTAAATCCTGAGAATTGACAAAGTCGGGCCAGAGACGACAGGCGGGGCTCTTTCGTGAGTAGAATTTATGAAGATGAGGGGGGGGTAAGAATAACTCGATACTTTGAATCATAACAGAGGATTACAATTGAGAGGTTTTTTTTTTAAATTTTAACTGCATTTTATCCAGTGTAGACTGGTCAAGGGCGTATCTAGTGTTAGTACCACCCAAAAGACATGACAATTTTGCAGCCAATATTCAAAAAAAAATATTTATTTAAGAAACTAACAGATTGACACAAACATGAAACAAACAAGAAATTTACAAAAAAAATGTCACCCATTTAAATATATGAAAAAATTACACTTGCAGCTCCCACCCCTTCATACGCAGCACATGCACCGATGCCCCGCCCCTGTCAAAGTAAAGTTCAGATGAAAACAAAATGTAAATGGTGATGTCTACTTTGTGATATTTTTTGTTTTATTTTTAGAATTTGATATTTTATGACACCAATTTAATTAACGACGCCGCGCCATGGGACACTGTTTTCTAACAAAGGCGTTTTTATCACATCCATCATGAATGAATAGGCAGAATTAAACTGTTGCCTTTCCATGATATAATATTTTAACCTCTAGCCTCTAAGCCAGCAAAACCTCGCCCACCAGAGATAACTTGATTTAAAATGTGGTGGCCGCATGTAGGCAGGCACCTTCGCCCCATATGCTCACACAGCAACCACGAATTTGATTAAAATGTCTGAAAACTCAACAAAAAGTTACCATTGAGATTGAACAAGAGATGTTCGTGGTACCCACGGTGCTGGATTTACCAATTTGCTAAACAAGCTTTAGCCTAGGACCAGCGCCCTCTTGGGGATCCCCCGGAATTTTTATTTTCATATCTGGCACTGACATAGAATATATGGGCTTCAAAAGGGTCCCCATATCTCAAGTAGCTTAGGGCCCCATCAAGTCTAAATCCGGCCCTGGATACCAAGGTCCTTTTCCAGACGAAAATAAAATATATACAAAATTAATTGGAAAGGTCTTATTTCCGCCATCTGATGAGCCACCGCCACTTAGCCTGGCTCTGATAACAAGCGGTCGTGCTACGCCGCCCGAACTGGAGTTCATCAAATTGAAATTTAAAAGCAACAATCCGCGACGTTCGCCGGCCATCTGTTTTGTTTTTACGTTGACTTTAAATCTAGTTGACCCGCGACGTTCGCCGGCCATCTGTTTTGTTTTTACGTTGACTTTAAATCTAGTTGACCCCATCGCGTCTTTTACTCTTTCTTTCCTTTTCCTTATAGCCCGTGTCATAATCTATTTTTCAAAAAAGCTAGGCTGCTTCTAGCATAATGACACGGCTCTAATGGTCCCTTTAATACGGGCACTGTTGACCCGCCGGGTCCGCTGTTGCCAGCTAATGAAATCAAAGCATTCCGCGGATCGGACTTGTATTGTAATGAGATCAGCTGGCCTCTCCGCCTGTCAGCGGCAGATTCACGGCTGGTGCGTTGTTTATTTACTGCTAACGTGGCTGTCACGTGCGCAAAACTCCCCGGATCTATCCATCCATCCTTCTATCTATCTATCTATCTATCTATATATCTATCTATCTATCTATCTATCTATCTATCTATATATCTATCTATCTATATATCTATCTATCTATCTATCTATCTATATATCTATCTATCTATCTATCCATCTATCTATCTAATCTATCTATCTATCCATCCATCCATCCATCCATCATCAATGTGTCTATCTATGTATCTATCTTTATCTATCTATCTATCTATTTACCTATCTATCTACCTATTTATCTACTTATCTTAAGTCTACCTACCCACATATCTATCTTTCTATCTATCTATTTATCTATACATCTACCTATCTTAAGCCTAAATTCCTACCCACCCACATATCGATCTATCTATATTTCTATCTATCTCTCTGCCTGCCTGTCTGTCTATACCAGTAGCCAAACGGAATATCATGTTTCTATTAAACAGCTTTGCATGGGGAACATTGCTAGTGGAATATGCAGCCTGCCACCAGTAGACAAAGTGAATATTGTGTGTGGATGACACAGTAGCCAAATGGAACATTATGCGAGAATTATAAAGCTTGTTGGTAGTGGCCAAAGGTAGCACCATGCTTGGCACCAAAATCCACGGATAATTTTCCGGAATGTTGTTGTCCAAGTCCTTGAAGTCCAACTGTCATGCGGGACGCTCATCCATTGTTTTGAATTCAAAGTTTTCGCCATGATTTTTCTTTTCTGGGTCAAAAAGAAACATTTAAAATGATCACAAAGAATCTTATAAAATATGTTTGCTATTTATAACTATGTAGATCTATAGTGCTATCACTATCATTATAGTTGATTTCTTTTGCCTCATATTATCCATCATGTTTTTGTTGTTTGTTTTGTTTTTAAACAACTTAACTGTATACAAAGATATCAGACATAATCGGAATAATTTGATTTTCAACATCATCATGGATGAGTAAGAAATGTTTTCAAAATAAATCGATTGAGAAATGTAACTACGATGGTGCCTCGGTTTATCAAAGCGAAAAGGCGCACCGTGTGCAACTCTACGCCACCGTGGTGGTGCTAAACAATAATAGTAATGGTTGGTCTTCTTTGTACTATAGCCCAGTGCAACTCAAAGTGATGGTCCATGGAACATCAGCTGGCGGTCCGCGGAGATTATTATTAAGAAAGAAAGGAAATATCTATGCGAATCGCTTTAAAATAATATATATATTATTTATGTATAAAATGTATTTTGAAAAGAAAAAAAAACCAAAAAAAATAGCGTTGAAAAAAAAATTGCATAAAAAATAACTCTTTTTGATCATCCGTATAATATTAATCAATATGGAAATGAGATTTAATTTTTACCTTATGGCTTTCACACATTAAAAAAACTCTTAAAATATGTCAATTTTCAACAATTTGCACTTACAATATAAAAAACTATATTATTTTCAATAATTATTAAAGTTTGGTTGTGTTTTTTTTTAAATTTCAAATAGATTTCCAGTTTTGAATCGGCCAATACTTAAAATAGATATTTAAGATAGGCTATTTTACGACTACATATCGACTTTGTTGTCTGTTGATGTAAAGAAACAAAATATCCGACTTGAAATAACAAACTATATTTTAATGAACAGATTAATAATATATATTCATTTCAATGAAATATCTAGTCAATTTTTGTGAATATTATATATGTAATAATTCTTTTAATTTAAAAAAAAAAAACAATTAGTTTTGATCACGTTGCTGCTTTTGTGTTATTTTTTGGAAAAACAATTAACTATTTTTTCTTTAATTTCATTCTTAATTAAAATTAGTCTTTATTTGTTTCATCAGTTACAATATTCCAAGGTGTGTGGGTTATCATTCGGGGTCGACATTTCAGAACACGTGTTCCGTAGAGCCACGTAGAAGGCTATTTTGAGACCCAAAATGACCTTGACAAGAAAAAGTAGTGGCTCGGAGAAGGGGAACTAATCCACGTCCTTTTGCTGCCTGCTGTGACTCTTTTTTAAAAGAAAAATCTACTTCCCCTCCCCCTCCCATTAGCGAAACGAATTCGTTTAGGTTCTAGCTTCAATTGAAAGTATCACTTTTTATAAATTCAATACGTTTTGTAAGTGCGCCTGATGCTGGTGTCCCAATAACTCACGGTGTTAGTTGCAGCGATGTTTTATCAATGTTCTCAACATATTATTTATTTCAATGCGAAGTAAAGACGATAGGAAATGAACAATAGGCAATCAATGCTTTTGATTAAATCTTTTTAAATTTTTGGACGACATAATTTGTATCCATCAACACATAAAAAATACAATTATATTTTTAAGTACATGGATGTAAATATAGGCACAATATGTCGTCGGTGAGAGAGAAAACCGTCTTGCAATAAATGTTTATTGTCAACATCTGATGTACATTACAATTTATTTGTGTCAACATCTGATGTACATTATAATTTATTTGTGTCAACATCTGATGTACATTACAATTTATTTGTGTCAACATCTGATGTACATTACATTACAATTTATTTGTGTCAACATCTGATGTACATTACATTACAATTTATTTGTGTCAACATCTGATGTACATTGCAATTTATGTGTTCGTAATCACTGCACCACAAAGCATAAGTACAAACATATTTTATCAATTGCTTTGTTCTTCAGAAAATTTAGGTGACACGATAAGAATTATTAATTTCTTTTAAACTCGTTTGAATTTTAATTTACATCATTCTGAGACGTATTATTATTGAGTTGCGTTACTAAAACAAATTCTTCTTAGTAATTTAAGCTTAGGTTTACAAAAAATAATATTCAAATAAAAATTACATTTCAATATAGCATTTATTTATATTTGCAGAAAGCATAAAATTAGTATATTAAAGTTATCTATATTACGCTTTACCTGTGTATTGTCGCACGGTTCTACACAAATTGCTACATTCATCTTTGCATGTGGCATGCCACATGACCTCGATACCTATCTTAAGGCATACAATTAAATGCAATAATTTTCTAATTTATCATGGATCTTTTTTTATTACAATTATTTTATTATTTCTAATATGTCATTAGATTGGTAACTTGAACGTAGAAAATGATTAAAATTCACTTAGTAGCTCACAAAATCATATAGACGATCATCACTAATAACAATATTTTTTTATTCACCTTTTATTCTCAAGCAATTTTTCTTGTATAAAACCATTCTAGTTCTTGAGAAAATGTAGAGCTGAAGTAAAGTAAAGTAGTTACCACCCTTGACCATAGAGACCAGTGAAGACAAGGGATTGTTCTTTTCAAAATTGTTTGATTACATTTAGCATATAACCAGGGCAGGTCTTAGCAATTTCGGGGCCCTATGCGGCTTAGTATGCGAAACGGATTTCGCGGGGCCCAGTTTTGGTAGGGATAAGGAATTAATAAAGATGATAAGTGAGAATTAAGATGGGCGGGGCTTCTCATAGCGATGCCCACCGCGGCCGCATAGGTTGCAGTGGCCTAAGACCAACCTTGCATATAGCTAACCGAATTCATGCCAAATGTTTTACGGCTTTAGGCCATGTGGGCGCCCATGTCGCTACCACATCTATACAAGGAAAATAGGGAACTGGTCCCTGGTGCAATGGAAAAACTCCTGCCGGTGCGCCATACTAAAAAGTTTGAGGAGCAATGCTGTAGTTCATACGTGAGTCGGTCAAGTTGCGTTAACTCGGTGTTTACATTTAATTTAAAGATATTAGATATAGTTTTTTTTTTTAAGATTTCTACCGGGAAAGCTTACTAAGCATTATTGTCTTCGATGAAATTAGCCTTGGGCTGGGAATGGTGGGCTGTGGAGATCTGAACTTTTTAAAAATATAATTGTTGATAAGTTTTTTTTTAAGTTTGTTTTTTTTTATAATAAATATTTTAGAGTTTAAAATATTGCCATATATACGATTGCATATTGTTCACCATCTAACATCTCAGAAGAAGGTATATTTTATAAAATTGTATTCGGTCAGAATCCATAAAGTAATATATATTTGTACATCATCATCATTACTGTTTCGATTATTATATTTAAACAATATTTATTAATATATGGGAGGAATTTAAATGAGCTAGATTTCTATCAAGTACTCTGGAATCACTGGCTTAGATGTTGTTTCTTGTTTGTATTTTTTTAAGAATCCGACTTCTTTTTATTTCTATCTTCTGGCGTAGCCGAGCTGAGAATTACCAACAGCCGAACAACGCCCATTGTTACAACGATAATATCAACTGGTACAATGGGCATTGCCTCATTATCCTATTTAGTTTTCTTCCTTCAGATTTAAAGTGGTTTGATTGTCACCTCTTCCCTTCCCCTCTTTTACTCCACAGGTTGTTTGGCGTCGATTAGAAGGTGACCGTATACTGACCATAGGAACGATGACGTGGTCTGTGGACAACAACGTCTCGATGGATCATTCCAAGTAAGTGAGTTGGTTGCACGAGTGGGCAGTCGCGGACGAGTGGGCAGTCGCGGACGAGTGGGCAGTCGCGGATGAGTGGGCAGTCGCGGATGAGTGGGCAGTCGCGGATGGTGACCGACCAACGCGGGAATGAACCCGAAATGAAGATTGTAGGAGGACTTTTGCCGAATGTGTGACGTCTATTGATATCTAGAACAATTTAACTAAATACATATATTGGGAAGAGAGTATTTCGCTAAAAATTAATTCAGTTTTATCAACAGATCAAATAATGTCACAACACCGTTCATTTCGAACACCGACTTGATGGTAATGATAGATTTAAAAATGAGACTATTGTTGTTAACTAAGTTTCTCATTTTAAAACAAAATAATAATAAAATGATTTTCCTGTAAACATTCTTCAGCATTCAACACTGGTCTAAATGATTTAAGTAAAGATAGATTTTTTTTTACAAAAATGTAAGCTAGATGTTGTAAACAGAAAACAGGGAATCTCTTCAATAGATAATAGTATGGCTAAAAGATCTAGATGTAAAGATTCATATCTGCTTAGGCTGTAAACTGTTTGTAGAAGTAGATCTTCTAATTCTAATACATTGCAGATGCTCCTTCTTGGCAGAAGACTAGTGCACTGATAAATAGGAGATATAAATAGATCTAATTGTAACAAATATGTAGGAGATCAAAATAGATCTAGTTGTTACAACAAATATGTAGGAGATCTAAATAGATCTAATTGTAACAAATAAATAGGAGATCTAAATAGATCTAGTTGTAACAAATAAATAGGAGATCTAAATAGATCTAGTTGTAACAAATATGTAGGAGATCTAAATATATCTAGTTGTAACAAATATGTAGGAGATCTAAATAGATCTAGTTGTTGCAACAAATATGTAGGAGATCTAAATAGATCTAGTTGTTACAACAAATATGTAGGAGATCTAAATAGATCTAGTTGTTACAAATATGTAGGAGATCTAAATAGATCTAGTTGTTACAAATATGTAGTAGATCTAAATAGATCTAGTTGTAACAAATATGTAGGAGATCTAAATAGATCTAGTTGATACAAATATGTAGGTGATCTAAATAGATCTAGTTGTTACAAATAAGTAGGAGATCTAAATAGATCTAGTTGTTACAACAAATAAGTAGGAGATCTAAATAGATCTAGTTGTTACAACAAATAAGTAGGAGATCTAAATAGATCTAGTTGTTACAAATAAAAGGGAGATCTAAATAGATCTAGTTGTTACAACAAATAAGTAGGAGATCTAAATAGATCTAGTTGTTACAAATATGTAGGAGATCTAAATAGATCTAGTTGTTACAAATATGTAGGAGATCTAAATAGATCTAGTTGTAACAACAAATATGTAGGAGATCTAAATAGATCTAGTTGTTACAAATAAGTAGGAGATCTAAATAGATCTAGTTGTAACAACAAATATGTAGGAGATCTAAATATATCTAGTTGTTACAACTATGTAGGAGATCTAAATAGATCTAGTTGTTACAAATATGTAGGTGATCTAAATAGATCTAGTTGTTACAACTAATATGACTAGAGTTAGATCAACTGTGGCCAAATTGTGGCACATGAGCCGCATGCAGGTCTTCTGAGTTTAAATTGCGGCTTGTGTACAATGTATGAAAGATGTGTTACAAAGACTAATGGGAGATTAGCAATAGCCAGGTCTAATAATAAATAATGCGGCTCAAAACAAATGTTGAAATGTTCCAAAGTGGCTCTCAGTTACTACATCTCTGTCTATCTCTGGTCTAGATATTTTGAATAGATCTAGATATTGTTACAGATCCATATATTTTGAATAGATTTAGACATTGTAACAGATCTATATATTTTGAATAGGTCCAGATCTTGTGTATGGCTATTGATGAAGTAAATACAACCAGATCATGTAAACAATCCCTGCTTTTGTTCCTAACACAGGTGGTTTTAAGACTTTTTTGTCCCTGCCCCTATTCCACTCCTTTCTTAGAAAACCAGGACACGTGACCACCTGGAATCTCATGCTCCATCACGTGACCCCAGAAGACGCCGGCGTGTACGAGTGCCAAGTGACGTCACGGGCCGGCCACGTGCATCACGTGAAACTCAACGTCGTAGGTGCGTAATAAACGCTCCAATGGAGCCTGACTAATGGACGTCTTGTATTAGGACTCAGTTAAAATTTACAAGCCTTTTAAGTAATGTTCCCAGTTAGAAGTAATTTGGATCCTTTTTTTTTAAAAAAATATTTCGATTTGTACAAATTTCAATTCATTTCACTTTTGATTTTTTTTTNTTTTTTTTTTTTTTTTTTTTTTTTTTTTTTTTTTTTTTTGGAAATTCTCTCAATCCAATTTATAAGGAAATTTAAACGAGATGAGTCATTTTTATCATTTTAATTACACTAATCTCAGAACACTAACATCCCCTTCCCAACTACCTCCCTCCCGCATTACATTTCTTCCTTGTATTGGAATTTTAAAAAACATTTTTCGGTTTCCAGTTCGCAATTAGAAATTTTTTTAAACTTCATTTCATTATTAAACAATTATTCCAGAGAGTTAGAATCTTTACAATTTTAACATTTTTTAAAAATAATAAACCACTCACAGAGACAAGTTCTTTCTCATTTTGTTAATCTAATACTCTTTGAATAGAATCAGTGTTTTAGAGAAACTGTTTTAGACCCTCTTAACCCCCAGGACAAGCATGACATGGTGTGTTGTCTTTGTTGGGATTTTTTTTTCGTATCTGTTTCGAGTCTCTCCTGTCAATGGCTCCATTAGTCGGGGGTATTCAATGCGTTAAGACTCGTTTTCTTCACATGATGTGTTTGTTTTCTGTTTTGTATTTTTCGGCACGTCTTTGGTTCGTTTCATCGCTTTTAACCATTAGTGTTTTTATCAGACATCAATCTACTCTTCATTTTATAAATGTACGGCTTTCACGTTTAGATTTTCTTTTTATTAATTTTATATTTATTTATTCGTATTTCTCTTTTTTTTTCTCTCTCTCTCTCTCCAGGACCTCCCATCCCAAAACAAGGTATTTTGAATATTGTTATGCTTTTTTTTTAAATTCCTTTGTTTTCTTGGCTATGACACTAGAATGCATGACTCCCAACTTTCGTTGGCCTTGTATTTCCTGTCTTACTTTGGTTAGAGCACCAGCACTGTTTGTCTTTGTGAAAAACCTACACAATTAACGCTGGCTTGACCCCCTTACTAAAGTTTTAAGTTATTTATTTATGTCGTGAAAATAAATTTCTCAGGAACCTCGATATGACGTATCAAAGACAAGATCTTTTCAAACTTGATAATTTTTTATTTATTTTTATTTTATTTTTTTATTTTTGGTCGATGCATCTCAAAGGAGCGCTGAAAACTTGTTTAAACGGATAGAAAAGAAATTGTGATTAGCTTTGTAAAGCTTTAAAATGAAATCTTGATTAAAATAATGTTTTTTTAAAGGAATTCGTTAATCACATTATTTAGCCCTTGGATGACGTTCTTTTGAACTATTTTCCCGAGGTCTTGCATTGCTCAGCTTTCTTTCACTGCTAACGTTTATCTGAATGACTGTCACCTTTTTTTTATAGTTCTTGTTGTTTCTTTTATTGTAATTCTCTCTATTTCTCTATGTCTCTGTCTGTCTCTCTTTCCCTCTCTTCATTTGTTTCACGTTTTCTTGTCGTCTGTCTGTCTGTCAGTCGATCTATCTTGCTAACCTTTTTTTTTTTGCCTTTTATTCTCATACACCTTTTCCTTCTTTCATATCTCTGGCATTTGCGTTCTCCTTTTAACTCTCTCATGATGAATCAATTTTTGTTCTCTTACAAAGTTTGTCTCATTTAGGTTTCTCGTCATCTTCTCTACGTCCTTATAACTGCTTTTCACGCACAACGAGTTCATTGAAATTTTGAAAAGCTTCATGAAAAGCTGTATTGCAAACTTTACATTAATTTGGCGAACAGCTTTATCTCGCTTATATGAGACTAATTTACTTTATAGGATATCGGTAAATATTGCCGGATGCATGCTTCTCTGCGCGTGCGCCTTCGTGTTAATTCGCACCATGTTCGGCAGTCGGCTTTCAAACCAATCACAGAGGACTGGAGCCTGAAGTAACAAGATATTATTTTTAGCACTTTGCCAAAACTTTAGATAAGTAACGTCATTAAAACACGCAATATCTAATATATAAAGCTGAAAGTTTGTTTGTCTGTTTGTCTGTTTGTCTGTTTGTTACCAATACAAATCCACACCGTTGGACCCAGGGTGGTGAAATTTTGCAGGGGACCCCACTTTGACTTGGAATAGGTCATAGGCTATGTTTTAACCCAAGTTGATCACCCCTAGGGTCAGGGGGGCCATTTTTTTGCTTTTTTACTTATATGAGCTATATAAAAAATGAAAATCACGTCAAGAATATTTGTGTCAAAATAGTGCGCACTGTGCAGGAGTATAATATTAACATTCCCTAATCGGGAAAACCCCATTATTATTAGACTATAATATTTCCATGACTTATTGCAACTTCAAAAAATACATTATCATCAAGGCATAATCATAGTCATTAACATAAACACATCATCAGCACCACACCGTTGGAGCCAGGGTGGTGAAATTTTGCAGGGGACCCCAAAAAGTCATAGGCTATGTTTTAACCCAAGGTGACCACCCCTAGGGTAAGGGGGCCCATTTTTTGCTTTGTTCCTTATATGAGCAATATAAAAAATGAAAATCAAGAATTCTCTTATTTCGCGTATTATACAACTCTCCGTGTAGGTAGAAGCATGACACTTTATTAAATTGTTGAGTAGCCCCTTTGAACGATTATTGGCGTAAATATTTTTTAGAAATCACAAAAAGTTTGGCCCGGGGGCCCAAAAACTATTTTTGTAAATACTGAAAATCGATACTTATCCACTTTCCCGAGTAGGTAGAAGCATAAAACTTTGGGAATTTGTTGAGTACACTTCCGCAATTGTAACATGTTGAAAAAATATTTAAAGTATCACTCATTGGGGGCCGGGGGCCCAAATGTATTTTTCCTTATATTAAAAACTGACTCATCACTAATTCTTCAATTTCACGTATAGGTAGAAGCATGAAACTTTGCAAAGTTGTTGAATAGCCTAATGTGACAATTA